>VAHF01000016.1:0-23080 GCA_008009225.1 Acer yangbiense | reverse complement strand
GGGTGGCTTAGTGGGCAATAATTCTTTTTTTTTTTTTTTTTGTTTATAATTTCGTCCCTATAGGATACTTATATGGATGAAAATTTATCTAATGGGATAAATATTCGTCCCTATAGGTTGTCAAAGGGGACGAACAAAATCATCCCTATAGGTTCGTTTGGTACACGGGACGGGACAGGACGGGACAACTTTTTGTTGTCCCGTGTTTGGCGCGCTATTAGCATGGGACGGGATGGACAAAGTGGGACAAAAACACAAAATCTTGTCCCACCTCAGACCCTCGGTCAGACTTGTCCCTGCATGGGACAAGTCTTAAAAGACTTTTTGCCCTCAAAACTTCCAAAATTACCACTAAAATTAAAACCTAATCTTGAAATCAGATCTCTCATCCTCACACACTCACGCTCCCTTTCTCTCTTTCTCTCTCTCTCTCTCTCTCTCTCTCTCTCACCACCACCACCAGCTCCGTCCTCGTCGGGGTCGGGGTCGGGGTCGGGGTCGGGGTCGGGGTCGCGTGAACTCGCCATCGGATCTGGTGGTTGACTGGTCCCTGATGCATCATTTATATAGCTTCAATTCGTTGAACCACCTTCAAGATCCATACAGAGTCTTAAATTTTGGGTACTCTTCAAAACCCAAATCTTTGTTTTCTTCAAAACCCAACGCCTTGTTCATGAAATAGATCTAGATGTTATGAGTTAAGTCCCTTTGCTTTAATTTTGAAAAATGAAATACTTAGCTGAAGTCAAATTGGTTACTGAGATTTTTTTTCATTCTACAATTATGACGTGTGCTCCATCTTTTTTTTTTTTTTCCAGAATTTTTCCACCAATTCTATCTTAGAATCCTCTTTTTTACAGGTGATGGAGATGTTCAATCGTGAAGCGTACTCCATCTGTTTTTTTCCAGAATTTTTTTAAAGATTTTGTGTATATAAGTTGAGTACAGATTAATGAACAAGAGGTTTGATGAAGATCTGGATTTGTTTTCGAATCTAATGAAGGTTTTGATGTGTTTGAATCTGATGAAGAGAAGGTTTGATGAATATTCAATATGTAAGAATAAAAAACGTGAATGATTTTTTTTATTAATCTTTTTTAATTAATCTTTTTTAATGGTTAGATTGTCTAATCAGTTAAAATTGATTATAATTATGTATTAAAATTGAGCATAATTG
Organism: Acer yangbiense; assembly: GCA_008009225.1. Taxonomy (NCBI): domain Eukaryota; kingdom Viridiplantae; phylum Streptophyta; class Magnoliopsida; order Sapindales; family Sapindaceae; genus Acer; species Acer yangbiense. The sequence goes on along the minus strand of VAHF01000016.1, from coordinate 21,903 downwards.
AGTATTAAAAATTAAATTTAAAATTGATTTTAAATAATAATAAATGATAAAACAAGTCTTTCAAAAAAAGGACCTAGGGGCATTCTGGTCATTTGACTCTTGTCCCGTTCTGTCCCAGCCTACAAAACGCATAACAGTACCGTGAACATTTCTGTCCCAAGCCTTCTGGTTAGGTAAAAATCGTCATACAGACACGTCACCCCCATGAAGAAGCCACGTAGCGAGAGTCAGGAAAGTCAACTCGGAAGGGGAAACCCCCAGTAACCCACTCGGTGAAACCAAAGCGACCCGATCACAAACAAAGAACCACTCGGGCAACACACCTACTCGGGCATACTCGGGCATACTCGGGTCAACAGAAGAGATGGTTGTGAAACTCACTTCCCAAATACATGGAGGAATCAGCAGTGACCACCTCCACAATACGTAGTATGCAACCCTTCAGAGTTTAACAGGAAACAACAGGCCTCCCGCGAATAAAGGAGAAAGAATCCGGCCCAAACTCAGACTCAGCCAAAACAGGAAACATATCACGCCAAAAAGGAAACAGAATCCGACTAGGACTGGGAAACCGCTCAAGACTTGGGCGCCACGACACCAAACCCTAGCGGCATCCCCAAACCCTAGAAACATGTATAAATACCCTTTGTATGCATAAGAGAGAGAGCTATCGTTTTCGAGCATAAGAGACCAGAGCGTATTTTTGTAATCAATTTTTATATAGTGGATTTTGGCTTCGTTGCTTAGGCAACAACCCGTGGACGTTTCTCTGATCATCGAAGTTTTACCACGTATCTCTTGCTCATTATTTTTACGATATTAAGATTCAAACTATTATCACTCACAAACGTGATCTCAAATCATCGATTGAGTGTTGACGAAAAATCATCGTCAACAATTGGCGCTAGAAGAAGGGGCGGATTGAAGCACTTGTGAAGCAATAGCCGGCGAGGGAGATGGTAGCGATTCCAGGTACAGTCACGGATTACCCACTAATGAGTTGGAGGATGACGCCACTCCCAACACTGCAGATGCAATCCTAGCAACAGCAGATCAATCAACTACCCTGGCTGGCATCCAGCGCTTCCCCCCAACTAATGAAGAAATCGTGCAAAGATTCCGTGCTTCTCTACAGCAACTCATGGCGGACGCAGCAAGGCAGGGAGTTGACCTTTCCACCACGGAGGTTTGATGTCACCTCACAATCTTTCCGCCCAAATCAGCATGCAATGAGATTGCGCTCCACGGTGGTGGTACCAACGCCGGATGCACCCATGAAGGCGGGCCGAGGTCCTGCAGACAGGCCATAATTTCTATCTGAAAGGTTAGCCAGGGATAGCAGGGAGCATAGAGAGGAGAATGATTCGGACAGAAGGCATGATCAGGATCGGATGGCCAGGGATCGAGATCGCCCCAGGAGACTTCTCATCACAGAGCCCGTTATCATCCTCAGGAGAAAGTGAGCAGAGTTATCATCGCAAGCGCAAAGGGGCACAGTTGCTGCATGGCCTAAACCGAGAACATATGGAATTGAATCCAGAGGAAAGGGGCCAAAAGCTGACCATAAGTCAAAATTTTAATGCAATGGGAGAATCGGAAGGAGACAGGGACATACTCATACAGAGTTTGACTCGGGAAGTTCAGAATAACCGTCGACAGATGGATGCTTTAGTCAGGCGATATGGACGTAATGAATTGTGGGACGACGAGTCTGGAAGCCCTTTCACCAATGAAGTCCTGAGGACACCCTTCCCGGAGAGATTCAGGATGCCTCACATAGAGCAATCAAAAAGGACACTGACCCGAAGGAACACGTCAGAAGGTATAAGAGTGCCATGGCCCAGTATGTCTACAATGACGCCTTGCTGTGTCTGAATTTCCCCTAAACTCTCGGGGATTTAGGCTCCAGGTGGTTCGGCAGGTTACCAGCAGTGAGTATAGGTAGCAATTTCAGTGAGCTGAGTAAAGCCTTCTCAAGGCAATTCCTTGGTAATGTACATAGGAAGAAGTCGGTGGCCCACTTGTCCCAGCTAAGACAGGGAAAAGACGAATCACTGAAGAAATATTTGGAGAGGTTCGGTTAGGAAGTATCCGAGATTGGGAGTGCAAATGACGAAGCCATAATTGCCGCGTTCATCAACAACCTTCAGAACGGCCAATTGTCATTTGACCTTCGAAGAGCCCGACTAACCAGTTATGCCGATATGATGGACATGGCCGGGGGTTACGTCCTGGCTGAGGAGGAAGAAATTGCCACAGGAGGTTACTTCTTCGTACATGGCGGTCGCCCAGAAGGACCTAAAACCAAAGACCAAGCAAGGGCGCCCGATACCAAAAGGTGACAAACAGAAGAATAAGGCGCGGGATGGTCGGGATGGACGTCGAGCATACGACCCAAAAACCGATCAACCGCGGCAGAGGTTCCAGGGCAGATATATAAACTATGCCCCGTTGAAAAAGGTCAAGAGGAAATTTTGGCAATCCTAGAAGAAAATAACATGTCTAAAGAACCGCCTAAGCAATCAACGTATGCTCGGAGGGACACCACCAGTATTGCAGGTTCCACAAGGAGAATGGGCACGAGACATCTAAGTGTTTCCAGCTAAGGGACCACATTGAAACCCTCATCAGGGAAGGACATTTGAAAGACATCGTCTTAAAAAAGGCTGACAGGTGGGACGGACAGAAGGATAGCCGACAGGACGGACGGGCGGGCAAGAAAGCCTAGTCCCAAGAAAGCTGAGGATGAAGGAGCAATCAACACCATCTTCAGGGGACCAGCGACTGGCAAGAGTAACAGGGAAAGGACCCAGGAAATCCTGGAGGCCGTGGAAGCACGGAGAGACCTGGGACGTCAATTCTGTTGAACCTGACCCGAAGAGAATCAAGGAAGGCTGGGACCCGATCATATTCACAGAAGCCGATTCGCATGGAGTTGATGTTAGGCCAAACGACGCGCTGGTGATCAGTGCACCGATTGGTCATAGAGAGGTTCATCGGATTTTGATTGACAATGGAAGCTCAGCAGATATTCTAAGTGCAGAAGTATATGACCAGCTGAGGCTAGATAGGAAAGACCTACAACCATTTCCCACACCCCTTAGAGGATTTGGAGGAGTCGAAGTAAGGTCACTTGGCACGGTGAAGTTACCCGTGAAGGTCGGGAAGGCTCCTTGTCAAAAAAACAGTACTACTCGACTTTGTGGTGGTGGATACAGAAAATTGGCCATACAACGCCTTATTGGGCCGACCATTCTGGAATAAAGCCAAAGCAGTGACCGCAACCTACGCCCTCATGATGAAGTTCCCGACAGAATATGGGGTAGGAGTGATCAAGGGGTCACAAGAAATGGCTCGAAGGCAAATTTGTCAGTGTATAAAGATAGGGAAGTACACCAGGTATACGCGGTAACAGCCGAGCGAGAGGTTGGTGAACTTGAAAAGCAGGCAGAAGTGCCGAAAGAATTTGAGTTGGATCCCAGAGAAGAACCTGAGGCTAAGAAAGCTGAGCCGACCGAAGAAGTGGCACTAGATCCAGAAGATCCGAGTAGGACAGTCAAGGTAGGGGCAAGTTTAAATGTACATGTCAAAGCCCAGCTTGTCACACTACTGAAAGAGTACAAGGACGTTTTTGCTTGGAGCCACGAAGATATGCTGGGGATAGACCCGAAGGTGATATCACATTGTCTCTCCATCAACCCAGAGTTCCGCCCGGTGAAGCAGAAAAGGCGGCTGTTCAAACCCCGAAAGGAGTACAGCTATTAAAAATGAAGTAAAAAAGTTACTTACCGCAGGATTGATAAGGGAAGTCAAGTACCCGGAATGGGTGGCCAATGTGGTGCTAGTAAAGAAAAAGAACAACCAGTGGAGGATGTGTGTGGATTTCACGGATTTAAACAAGGTCTGCCCGAAGGACAGCTTCCCACTACCAAGATCGACCAGCTAGTGGACGCAACAGCAGGGTACAAATTGTTAAGCTTCATGGATGCTTACTCGGGGTACAATCAGATCCGAATGAATAAAGCCGACGAAGAGAAAACGGCATTCACCACAGACCAGGGGTTGTATTGCTATAAGGTGATGCCATTCGAATTGAAGAATGTAGGGGCAACGTACTAGAGGTTAGTGAACAGGATATTCGCTCGGCAGATTGGGAAGAACATGGAGGTCTATGTAGATGACATGCTGACCAAGAGTGTTACGGCAGAGAGGCATGCGGAAGATCTAAAAGAAACCTTTAAAGTTCTAAGAAGGTATAAGATGAAACTTAACCCGAACAAATGTGTGTTTGGGGTACCATCAAGTAGGTTTCTCAACTTCCAGGTGCATCAGAGGGGAATCGAAGTGAACCCCGAGAAGATCAAAGCATTAGAAGAGATGGCTTCGCCAAGAACGCTAAAGGACGTACAGAGGCTGACGGGATGTCTCGCATCACTTAACCGATTTATAGCAAAATCAACAGACAGATGCGCCCCGTTTTTTAAAGCAATAAAGAAAGGAAAAGGGCTCGAGTGGAACAAAGAATGTGAAGCAGCCTTCCAGAAGTTGAAAGATTACTTAGGGCGAGCACCCATCCTCTCAAAGCCAGTAGTTGGAGAGACATTATACCTATACCTATCGGTCACAGAAGTGGCAACAAGCTCGGTGTTGATCCGAATGGAGGAAGGAATACAGAGACTAGTGTATTACACCAGCAAGGCGTTACTGCCTGTAGAGACAAGGTATTCACCGGCAGAAAAGATAGTGCTAGCCTTGATCACGGTAGCCAGGAAGCTAAGGCCGTATTTCCAAGCGCATGCAATAGAGGTGTACACTGATTATCCGCTGAAGCTCATCTTGCAAAAACCAGAACTGTCAGGTAGGCTGACTAAATGGGCGGTGGAGTTGAGCGAATTCGACATCAAGTACACCCCAAAAGCCACAGTCAAGGGGCATGCAGTGTCAGATTTTATAGTGGAATTCACTGAGCCAGATGCCGAAGTGAGAAGAATAATGGAAGGAAAACAGGATAATAGTTTTCGATGGAGGTTGCATGTAGATGGATCATCAAACACCCATGGCAGCGGGGCCGGGATAGTCATAACAACCCCGGAGGGAGACGCTGTAGAGTGCGCCATGAGGTTCGATTTCAAAGCAACCAACAACCAACAACCAGCAACCAACAACCAAGCAGAATATGAAGCTTTGTTGGCTGGCTTGAGGGTCTGTATAGCGTTAGGAGCAGATGAGTTAGAGATTTACAGTGATTCGCAAGTTGTGGTTAACCAAGTATTGGATGAATACCAGGCGAGGGAGGAGCACATGATAGCTTACCTAGACATTGCAAAGAAACTGCTCAGAAAATTCAAGATGTACAAGATCTTTCAGATCCCTCGGGAAGAAAATGGGAAAGCAGACGCTTTGTCCAAATTAGCTTCAGCCATCATGAGTATCAGGTCCAAAGCGATACCGGTGGCGCACCTGACTAGGCTGAGTACAGCAGAATCTGAGGAAGTCATGGTGTCGGAGATCCGACCAGTTCAAAGCGACTGGACCACACAGCTCAGAAAGTATTTGGAGGAAAATATTTTACCCGAGGATGCTGTGGAAGCAAAACGTGTCAAGTACAGGTCAACCCGGTACACAATTCTGAGAGGTGAATTGTACAGAAGAGGGTTCTCAAAGGTGCTGCAAAGGTGTATCGCCGGCGAAGAAACCAAAAAGATCCTGAAGGATGTTCACAGTGGAGTATGCGGGAACCATACTGGGGGTAAGAGTCTGGCGCATAAAGTACTTAGGCAAGGATTCTGTTGGCCAACTTTGTTTGCAGAGGCACAGCGGTTCGTAGAGAGCTGTGAGACATGCCAGAGAATAGCAAACGATATTCGGCAACCCCCGGAGTTGCTCAGAAACTTAACTTCACCTTGGCCCTTTGCCATGTGGGGCCTCGACCTGATAGGACCAATGCCCACTGGAACAAAGGGGGGTGCGAAGCATGCTATTGTGGCAGTAGACTACTTTACTAAATGGGCGGAAGCAGAAGCTCTTGTGCACATCACTGAGGCAAACACCACCAGCTTTATCAGAAAGAACATAATATATAGGTTTGGAATCCCGAGCATCATCATAACAGACAATGGGACCCAATTTGACAACAGCAAGTTCAGAGAAATGTGCGAAGAGTATAAGATCGCGAACTACTATGCGTCACCTGCTCATCCTCAAACCAATGGCCAGACCGAAGCTGTGAACAAGGTGATCAAGCACACACTGAAAGCAAAGTTGGAAGCCAAGAAAGGCAGCTGGGCGGACAAGCTACCAGAGGTGCTATGGGCATATCGAACAACTGTAAGGTCATCCACAGGGGAGACTCCTTTTGCGTTAGCATTCGGGACGGAGGCCGTTATCCCAGCAGAGATAAGTTTTACATCACCCAGGGTACAACTATACAGCCCCGAGCACAATGTTAACATGCTACAGCAAAACCTAGACGAGCTTGAAGAAATAAGGGATGCAGCGCAAGTACGAAACGCTGCATACCAGCAAAGGGCTGCGGGGTACTATAATTCCCATGTTCGCGTGCGTAGATTCCGGTTGGAGATCTAGTGCTACGAAGAGTGTCCCCGAACACCAAGGACAAAGGTCGGCAGGATCCCTCGCCGACAAATGGGAGGGACCATACATCGTCAAGGGAGTCGCGGGGGACGGGGCGAACATGATAGCCCGACCAGGGGGGAGCCTACTACCCCGACCATACAATGCACAGTACCTCAAGATTTTCTACCCCTAAGGAACTCATCTCTATGCTTATGTTAATTCAGTTTGCTTTTTTGTCCCGTTTTAGCTTTGCATCAACTGTTTCAGATTTATTTGATTTTCTAATAAAGTTCATTTGCCAATAAAGAGGTTGTTCATTGAAGTCGATGAGTCTCATGATCAAAGATATTCCATAGCCTATGAACAACAGCAGCCACTTAATAGTTGGCTAAACAAATGCAAAAAAATAAAAGAAAGAATTCGGGCGCTACAAAGCCGTGAGAGAGCGGACGAGTAGTGCTTGAAGGGCAAAGAAGCTGAAGTAGCACGCCCGCCTAGTTAAGATAGTGCAAACGCGCTTCTTGGCAAAAAGGCAAAACCGAGGCACCAGGGTAACTGGAAAATTGCTCGGAGCGCCGCCAGAAAGGCTGGTGAGATGCGCAGCTGTGTTGGCCGGTACATAGAACCCCAACGATTCGGTAAAACCTTGCACAGACAAAACCGGGAGACGTCCTAGGTGACTTGTGTAAGGACCTCAGCGTATGGTCATGGTGAGCCTCGACGTAACGTTTAGGTAAAACCTCAATAGATCAAACCTCAATAGATCAAAAAGACAAAACGCCAGTTAAATAAGATACTCGGCCACATTAATTGCCAGTTGAATAAGACACTCGGCTAAGAGATCGGTTAGTTGCCAGTTAAATAAGATACTTGGTCAAATTAATCGCCAGTTAAATCGCCAGTTAAATAAGATACTTGGTCAAATTGATTGCCAGTTAAATGAGATACTTGGCTAAACTAGCTAGCGACCAGTTAAGAAAGTTCTCGAAAATTAGAAAGCAGAATGGTAAGAATGAAAATTCATATATATATATAAGGATAATACAAAGAATCGTTACAAAAAAGTACAGAAGAAAAAATCAAGAAGATGGCGCTGGGGGTTGTGAACTGCTCCCACCGACACTCGGGTCAGGCTCTATCACGTACTCACTGAGGAGGCTATCTTCAGAGGGCCACACAATCACATATTCTTCGTCATCGTCATCCATCCAGGCACTATAGTCCATCCTAGGGATGGGACCAACATCAGGATTCTCACCATCGATTCCCGCTTTCTAACAAGCGTGAAAAGTAGAGAAGGAATCAGCGGTGGGAACCTCTAGATGCATGGGATGTGGCACTTTACCTTTACTTCAGCAATATGCTCACCACTCTTTCATCTGAATCCGAAGAGACTCCAGAGACGTATCCACATGCTTCTTGATCGAGAGGCTCCAGTTGGCCCTGGCTCGGTCGGTCGCCCTACTTTTCATCTTGAAGAATTCTCCAGCCGAGACCATTCCTCGTTGGAACTCCCTAAGAAGCAAAGCATCATAGGCTGGAGATCTTTTAAAGCGGTCGACCCCTGTATCTCCAACTCTAGCCTAGCTTCCTTTGACAAAGATTTGACTGTCAAGGCCTGACGCTCCAAGTCTTCTATTCGGCGTTCATAAGAGGTTTTCACGTCCTCAGCGGTCTGCTCGGCCTGGAGCAAAGCATCTTGAATGGAAGACAACTGATCTTGTAGGGTTGTGGCCTTCTCAGCAGCAGAAGAAGACGCCTTCTGTTCAACCTCCATATGACGAGCCAAGCATTGATCCAGGAGCACCTGACTTGATCTAGCCCTCTCTTGACAAGCTAACTCAGCCCGAGAGCGATGGTCCTCACTCTCCTTCAGTTGGGCTTCTAGCTGCCTTATTCTTTCTGCCTGGGCTTCGCCCGCCTGGCAAGCCCCGGACATCTCGGCCACCATCTGCAGCAAATCGACAACAAACAGGAGTGAAGTAACAAAAAAGAAGAAAAAGAAAAATACAAAATTATGCATATAATCAAGGGGGTTACTCACATAGGAAGCATTGTTGAAGAAGTTACAGAGCCGGTCGGACACGGTTCCAGCTCTGAGGTGACTCCAATGATCCTCCCCAATGTAGGCTCGGCCTGAAGCCATGGCCCTCAGCATAGTCTCGGGGGTAGGATCGTCTGTCTGGGTCAAGGGGCCCAAACCGCTAACACAAGTTTCAGGGAGCCCGGCAGTGGAGGCCACCCGAGGAGAGCTTGTGGAGCCGCCAACACTGCCCTTGATCTGGTCCCGTCGAGGGGTCATACCCGTTTTTCTCCCAACCTCCGTTCCCCCATAATCACTTGAAGATGAATCAACATATGCAACTACTCGGGGAATCTTGAGGGTAGGGCGACCGGAAGAAAACGAGGCTTTTCTCTTTCCAGATTGCCTCCTGCGAGAATTCAAGTCAGCCGCAGGATCTTCAGAATCCGGATCGGGATGCCTCATTTCAACACCGCTGTCCCCGGGAGGAGTAGGAATTGGCTCGACAGGAGTTGGAGTCTCTGAAGCCCTCACGCCCAAGTGTTCCCTAGCTGCTTCGGCACCCTGAAATGTAGCACTTGGTATGTTTGCAGCAGAGTGGGGAGAGTTGGTTCCACGGGAGAAAGCCGCTGGCTCAGGCTCAGGCTCAGGCTCAGAGGCAGGCTCAGAGGAGTGCCCATCCTTCTTTTTCCCTTTAGAAGAAGAAGGACCCGCTTGATTGTCCTGCCCAGCAGTGGTCCTACTTACTCCAAAGTGGGTCCTACTTGCTCCAAAGCCCTCCGGATCGCCCACAGCCTCTGTTGAATATGCGGTCATTTATTGACCGTGCGTCTCCTCGGGCACATAATCGGGTGCTCCCTCTTCATCATCTCCATCGGGAGGATTCTCGGGAGCACTCTCGTCAGAGTCACCTTCGGGAGGAGCTATCCCAGCATCTCGCTAGCGAAGAGCCGCTCTTCGGCTCGCCTCTACGATGCCTTTTATCCGGCGTGCCTGAGCATCGCAGACTATGTCTACGTCGAACACTTAAAAAAAAAAAGGAAATGGAAGGCGTTTCCTCGAGTCAGTAAACTGATTTAAAAGCCAGAATGCAAGAATAACCAGGGAAAGCTTATAAAAAACTTACGGCGTTTGCGGCATGCAGAAATCTAGGGAAAAATGTGAGCTTTAATCATTTTCTCCTCGTTGAAGAGATAAGGTCTGCCTCTCCTTTCCAAAGGGCGAACGGCTGCCCGAGCCAAAGTCTTCAGCTCCTCATCAGTAAAGGCAGAAGTCATATGGTTCCATTGAGGCGAATAAAAGTATCGAGGAACCTTGCAAGTCACCCGAGTGCCATCAAGATCAAAACTGATTGATTGGCCCTATCGTTCGCCCAGGAAGAACCAGCTGTTCTTCCAAAATTTATTTGAAATGGGGAAGCCCCAAACGAACCCCTTCATCTTCTCGTCCGTGGTCGGTTTGATTTCACTCTTAACCACTACGTCTTTAGGGATCCAGAGCTCAGGCAAATTCGATTGAAGAAAATAAACCCCAGTCTTCCCCACGGGCCTCAGTGTGTAAAAGTACCGAATTTCGCAAGGTGTGGGAGGTGGCCGCTTTATCCTATGCCACATGTGCCACATGCACATCAAAATCCGATAGCTGTTCGGAGTTAGCTACGCAGGGGCAAGCCGAGCCTCAGCCAAAAACCAGGTGATGAAGGGCTGGAGGGGAAGAGTAACACCACAAGTAAGCATTGCCCCATAGATTGCCACGTGGCCAGATGGGGGGTTCCATGCAGCTCGACCGTCAGAAGGAACCAGCGAAACCATGTTGCTGTACAGGTCGAAGCGTCGCATATACTTTTTTATCTCTTCAGGGCCGACCACGTTCGGCTCGACGTCATAGGCACATATCCGCTCGGGAGAGAAAGGGATGCGAGCGGCCCTATGCTCCTCTTCAATATCACTCTCAATTACCTTCTGGGTCCTGACTCGGCTCTCCAGGGAATCCTTTTTACGATTACTCATCCTCTTCCCAATTCGTCTCCACGGCCGAGTATCAGCACGAATGGAAAAAGAAGAATATGACTGAGCTTCAGGCTGATAAGAGTCAGGCCGCGATGAATTCGAAGAAGTGGAGGGAATCTCTGAAGTAGGAGGAACTTCAGAAGTAGCAGGTCCTTCACGAAAAAGCCCTAAAATGTCGGCGTCTAAATATTGAGGTTGATCAGGGAAAAGTTCTCCTAGCAACCTGTGGACAACCGTGGCAAGAAAAACATCACCTTGTTCAATAGCAATCATACCAACAGTAAAAAGACGATTCCTGGCAGCAGGATCCATAAGAACTAACCTTGATATATCAGAAAACTGGAGCTACGCAAACTGCAGAGGAAATCTACAGAGAATGAGGAATGGTCTTCGAGAAAAGATCCGGGTTTTGAGGTTGAGGATCTTGGCAAAACTAAGAAATGAGCGTCTAAACCCAAATAACTCAAAGAAAAGTAGCAGATGCAAGTGAACTTCTTTCAAGAAGAGAAAAGAAAAATGGCAAGAGATTTTTTGCAGAGAAAAGAAAAGGATTTTCCCCACGAAGCGTCAGGCTGATATATATAGGCAGTACCGGTTTCAAAAAAATCGAAACCCTAGAGAGGGTAGGTGAAGAAGCGGGAAAACAGAGAGGCAAGGGAAGTGATGTGGATTGCGTACGAATGAATAGAAAGGTAGTGTCCCATTAATGCCTCCTACCACTACCAAGCAAAAGGAGACAGGTGGCAAGTAGAGAGAGCCTTGAGCCGTCAGGAAGTCAGTGTGTCACCATCAAAAGATTTCTGAATAGTGGGTGGATCAAGCATGTGCGGACATAATTGAGACACGTCAGCAATACTTCGAATCAAACTAGGATACTGAAAACCAACATTAATATGAAAGACGACAAATGAAAATAAGTCGTGAGAAACGAAGCAAATAGGGGTTAATATTTGTCCCGAGCAAGCGGTATTCGGGTCAAATATTTAAGAGGGTATTGTTATAGGTAAAAATTGTCATAAAGGACACGTCACCCCCATGAAGAAGCCACGTAAGCAGGAGTCAGGAAAAGTTAACTCGGAAGGGGGAAATCCCCAAGTAACCCACTCGGCTGAAACCAAAGCGACCCGATCACAAACAAAGTGAACCAGCTCGGGCAACACCACCTACTCGAGCATACTCGGGCATACTCGGGGATCAACAAGAAGAGATGGTTGCGGAAACTCACTTCCCAAATACATGAAAGGAATCAGCAGTGAGCACCTCCACAATACGTAGCAGTGCAACCCTTCAGAGTTTAACAAGGAAACAAACAGGCCTCCCGTGAATAAAGGAGAAAGAATCCGGCCCAAACTCGGACTCAGCCAAAACAGGAAACATATCACGCCCAAGAAGGAAACAGAATCTGACTAGGACTAGGAAACCGCTCAAGACTGGGCGCCACGACACCAAACCCTAGCGTCATCCCCAAACCCTAGAAACAACATGTATAAATACCTTTTGTAACGCATAAGGGAGAGAGAGCTATCGTTTTGAGCATAAGAGAGACCAGAGCGTATTTTTGTAATCAATTTTATATAGTGGATTTTGGCATCATTGCTTAGGCAACAACCCGTGGACGTTTCTCCGATCATCGGAGTTTTACCACGTATCTCTTGCTCATTATTTTTACGGTATTAAGATTCAAACTATTATCACTCACAAACGTGATCTCAAATCATCGATTAAGTGTTGACGAAAAATCACCGTCAACACCTTCCAAACACAATACAGAACAACATGTTCTGTCATGTCCCGTCCCGTTCTGTCCCATGTCTATGCCAAACGCACCCTATAGGTTATCTAAAGGGACGAAAATTTATCTAATGGGACGAAATATTTCGTTCCTACAGGTTGTCAAAGGGGACGAACAAAAATCGTCCCTATAGGTAGTTTTAAGGGACGAATTTCAATTTTCGTCCCAAAGAAGCTATTGTGACCCACCTGAGGCGATGGAATTTGGGACGAATAATAGACCTATTAGGATGATTTTTGGGCTACTGGGATGAAAAAAAAAAAACATCCCAATAGCCCTTTTTTTTTTTTTTAGTATTCCATCCTTATTTCCTTTAATTTCCCCAAAACCTATTTTTTTAATAATTAGTATTTCTCCATTAACCTCATTATCTCAATTTCCCCACTTTTCCAATTTAAACTCTAAATATAAATATTTCATTTTTTTCAAAGTAGTGTTATGAATTAGAGCAAATTGCATTGCACTGCTTGAGGTTTGGGCAAGTTGCACTTAAATGGAAAAGTTTTGTTATTATACATTAACACCCTCAAGACTTAAATTTAACCTTAAAAATACCTAAAATGCCCCTAGTTGTATTATTTTATAAATAGTTTTAAAAATTAAATAAATAAATTTGGTAATTTAAAAATTAAATAAAAAATATTTATTTATTTAATTTTTTAAAACTATTTATTTGATTTGATTTTTAAAACTATTCATTTATTTGATTTTTAAAACTATTTATTTATTCAATGAATCATATTTTTTATTTAATTTTTTTATTTTATTAAAGTTTATAAAGTTTTTGGTTAAAAGGTAAAAAAAATGAACTTAAAGTATTTATTTATTTATTTTTTTAAAACTATTTATTTAATTTAATTTTTTAAAACTATTTATTTATTAATGAATCATATCTTTTATTAAATTTTATAAAAAATTTGGTTAAAAGGTTAAAAAATAAAGTATAAAATAATACAACTAGGGGCATTTTAGACATTTTTAAAGTCAAATTTAAGTCTTGGGGGTGTTAACAAAACTTTTCCATCTAAGTGCAACTTGTCCAAACCTCAAGGTGTGTAGTGCAATTTGCCCTAGGAATTATGATTATGAACTTGGAATTTATTTGTATTTATATTTGATTTTTTTTTTTTTTTTCTGTATGTTATAAGTTATAGGTATTTTTTTTTTAATATATAATTTTAGTTAAACAATATCAAACTGTGGAATCGAGGAAAAATTCAGCTAGGAAAAATGGAAGAATGGGGGAAATGGGGTTACCTCTCCCCAAATTCCACCATCCCCATTTTTCCTAAACGGGGAAATGGGGGATGGGGGGAAGGGGTTGAAAAATGGGGATGTGGATGAGGGACCAATATCCGTCCCCATTTTCCCAATACCCATCTCTATCCAAGAGAACTTTACCCATAAAGAGGCAGAGGTTTATTTTATCTTGTTGCAGCAGACTAATTTAGAGTTGATGTCTCATCCCATTTAGAGGTGCCAAAAGTTATCCACTAATAGTTCTGGCTGCCAAACGTAGCCATAGTGCACATAGTATGCTAAAAATAATTATTATTAAGATCTCTTATACTATATAATTATTATTAAATAATTGATCAAATATAATTACTTTTATTCAAATTAATTGATCAAACGTAATTATAATATAAATAATAAATAGGAGAAACTAAAAATTAACAAGCTGAAACTCCGCCCAACCCATGCTAGATCACGTGTAACATGTTCAAGATTTCATATGCTAAACGTATTTACAAGGGAAAAAAAAAGGGTAAAGATAAAGATAAAGATAAAGCAGCTTAATTGAAAAGAAGGAACAGACTTCATCATCAAAATTTGTAAGCTTTAATGAATATATGCAACCGTCGGATATCAGGATTCTCACCTGTCCTGTTTTTTTTCCTTAGCTTGACAGTTAAGTATAAATAAAAATACATAGTCAAGATTAAAAAAAAAAAGGAAAAAACAAGGTCAAGGAGGGGATCCTAACTCAACTGTCGGATGCTTTTTACAAACACGGAATTTAGTTTTCTATATCCAATCATACCCCTAATTTTTGTTCTTTAAGAGTTAGCTAGACATCACCTATTAGTAGAGATGGTATTGCACTTCCCTTCCACACCTGGTGGTTAGGAGTTCAAGTCCCACCATGAGTATTTTATAAGCATGTGTGGGGAGTTTTCTCTAGATTGATGGGAGTAGTTATCTGAGCCGCACATGTATCGTTTGATCTTGTCAGGTCCCGACAGCTCTATTGTAATAGTTGTAAATGTAATACTTAAAATAAAAAAATAAAAAAAATGTTAGCTAGACAATTTATTATTATTATTATTATTTTAAGTATTACAATAAATTCTGACACCAAATGGGTTAGGGGTTTGTTGAGACCTGCTGAAATCAAACACTACATGTACGACCCATATATCTACTCTCATATATAGAAGATATATACAGTTAGCTATCACACGACCAAAGAGAAAACTCATTACATATACTTATAAAATGTGCATTATGAGACTCGAACCCCATCACTGACGTTAAAGAAATACTAAAGATAAAGTTCCCAAATTTTGGGATCCCACGGCTAGTGATAATCATTATTCTATGTAACTTGTAAGACTTATTTATGGGGTACACTTTAGTTTATTCCAAGTAATTGATATATATATTATTGCAGTTTCTTCTTAACTGATTAAGGTATAAAAATCTACGTGATGGTGACATGTCTTCTTTCTCCTTTATTAAGCATGAGATGATAAGCACGTATAAATAATAAGTGAGCTCACTTAACCAAAAGAACTGCCATGATTTTACTTCATTTTCTTCTTTTTATCGCTCAAATTAAAATAATTCTTGGCTTTCTTCCAAGTTCCAGATCTAATTTATTATATATTATTAACTGTTGTGATCAGGGTATATATATATCATGATTCATGTACTAAGTTGAAGATAGTTCCTGGTAAGCTTGTTAGAGAAAAAAAAAAAAAAAAAAAAAAAAAGTTGTTAAGAGTGCTAGATTAGGTGTATAGAGTGGTAATGATTTTAGAGGAAATAGGAGTATATAGCATTTTTTTAATTTTGAATTGTACAAATATCAAACTTTAATAACTCTTGTTTAATAGCACCAAAAATGGAATTTGGACAAAAATACCCCCCAACTTCTTTTCTTTTCTCTTGTGTGTCCTCACCTTCTTCTTCCTTTTTCCAAAACCTCCATTGATGGAGCTTCAATGGAGGTGCCATCGCCGACCGGCGAGTTGACCGGCAAAACCACCGGGAAAACGTTCCTCGAGTGCCAATAATTGTAACCGAAGTGTTCGTTTTCATTTTCGAGCTGTGTAGAGAGAGAAACGAAGCCAAACCCAAACCGTCACAAATCTTCATCGTCCGATCTATGACGATCCGTCGCGAATCTGACGAAACCGATGGCGCCAACGAACTCGGCGTCGTTCGTTCTTCCAGATCCAACTATCTCCGGAGTCAACCGGCGCCGTCGTCGGATCGTCACTGTTCACCATTGATGGAGGTCGAACAGAATAAGTCCCGAACAAACTTGAATTAAGTCTCGAAAACGCATGAATAAGTCTCGAAAACGCATAAAAAAGTCTCGAATTTTCGAGAAAAAAAATATAAAGGAAAAGAGTAAGTGGGGGTATTTTGGTCTCATCACTTACTTTGGTGCTATTTAAACATGACTTATTAAAGTGGTGCTATTTGCACAAGCCCTCCCCTAAAAAGTGCTATTTAATTTTTGGCCCCGATGATTTTATACATAAGAATTTTTTTTTATCAATAGATTAATTATATTTGCTCTATTTTTAAGCTTAAATTTTCCATTGTTTATGAGTCTAGTAGCTACTAACTTGATATTGGAATATATTTGACCTATTAATAATTAATTTGGAATCTTGGGTAGCCCTTTAGATCTAATTTTAGTATTAATTGGTAATTACAATCTATATCTATCATATCACATAATTGTTGTTTTCTCAGAAAAACAATTATAAGCATGGCAGCAGGAAACTTTGGATTTGCTGGGATTGTGACCGAAAAACTTACAGAAGAAAACTATGAGAACTGGAAGGAATGCTTGAAAAGCTATTTCAAAGCTCAAGGTCTATGGGATGTAGTCACCGGAAAAGAAGCGAAACCAGAAGACGAAGACGAAACTTCACCAAAATATCAGGAGTGGATGAGGAAGAACGCCATGGCATTACATGCAATACAAGTTTCATGTAAGGCAGATACAATGTCAAAGCTTAGAGGACACGAATCGGCCAAGTTCGAATGGCAACTTCTTGCAGAAAAAAGCTATCTACCAGTTGCAGAAAGCAAATACGTGGCGCCAGTTGAAGGTAATTAATAATTTTACTATTTAATTAAACTTGTTTTATTATAGTGCTTAGACCATCTCCAATGCATATGCCAATACAAATGTCAAATTTGACACAAAAAATAGTAAAATATTATATTTGACACATCAATTTAGCATTATGTTCCAATGTATAATTCTATTTAAAATGCTATTTTATTATCTTATTAATTAAAATTATAAAAGTAAACACTTACCATTAATGCATTCATTATTTCTTTTAATGTTCCAATGCAAAATTCCATTAATGCATTTATTATTTCAATTAAAAAATATATATATAATGACATTTTTGTAATTAAAAAATGAGCATTTTATGTTGTGCCAAATTTAGCATATGCTATATTGTGTGCCAAATTTGGCACACAATATATAGCATATGCCAAATTTAGAACAGTATTTGGCACTGCATTGAAGGAAGATTTTTACACTCTATGCTAAATTTTAGTATTGGCACACTAATTTGGTACAACATTGGAGATGCTCTAATAGACTCTAACAATTAGTTTAAGCTTTTTGGTGTAATTGGGTGTAATTACTAAAATGGTGCAGATATTGACACCCATAAAAGCTATTAGTACACCTATGTCTAAAATTTAAAAAATAAATATTACTATAAGCACCCATCCTAATGCCAATAGTACCCTCATTGAAATAAATATATTCATTTTAATACATACTATTTATAAACACTTTTAAATTATTATCACGCCTAATTTATAAAAAAAAAAAAAAAAAATCATATTATTTTTGGAATTAAATCCTCTTTTAATGATGATTCAGTTTACTTTTGGAAATATCTCAAATGTAGGAGCCTTATAAAAAAGAATATGTGGAACCGTATGTGGGGTCAAGAGATTTTCAATCTGGAATTCTCTTATTTATACAGCTATCTTAAAAAAAATAAAAAATAAAAAAACTTATTGATATCTACGGCTAGCTTAAAAATAATAATAATAATAAATAAATAAATAAATAAATAAACTTGTTGATATTTACAACTATCATTAAAAATAAAATATTTTGTTTATCGAGTCCATAACTATAAATAAATAAACAAAAAACAAAAACAATATGATAATCATGTGATGATGATAAAGTTTAATACTTGAAATAAAATTAGAGTTTAATTATTGTTTATCATAAGTTTTTTTTTTTTTTTGAAAGGTAAGTTTTTTTTTTTTTTTTAATAAAGAAATATAGTTGAAGATATGGATGTAATTAATAAGTGTATAAAATTAGAGTTTAATTAGGGTTTATCATTAAAATTAGGGTTTATCATAATTTATTTTTATTTTTTGAAAGGTAAAGTCTTTTTAATAAAAAAATATAGTTGAAAATATGAACGTAATTAATGAGTGTATATAGTATTTGATTTATTTTTAATTAAAGTAATTTATACTTATTGGTAAATTTCTATTGGGATATTTTTTTTAATTAATTTTTTTAATAAAATATGGATGTCAATATCGGCACCATTACTAAAATTGTATTAGAGCCAAGTTTGACCTCAGAGTCCCACATGCATTTGTTTCAATATTTATTAGGCTTTGTCAACATGTCAAGCCTTGTCCATCTTGCAGGGTGTCAGAGTGTTTAAATACAATTATTAAAGTCAAGCTGGTCGGTCAGGCACATGAGGGTATATTAGAGTGTTTAAATACTGTTGATGGGAGCTTACTGTTTTGTGTACAATAGTTACTAACATGTTTAATTAACCATCATAAATAATTTACATGAACATATATGAATCCATTGAAATTGCAGTAACATCAGAGATCACAGAATATCAGACCCTATACAAGGCTGTGGAACAAGGTGACTGGAATACTGCAAGAGATTTCATTCGCAACAAACCAGACTCTGTGAGGGCAAAGATCACAAATAACGGCGACACGGCTTCATATAGCGGTCATGGCGGAAACAAATCAACATCCTGAAGAACTTGATTAAATAATGTTACCACAAGACTTGGAACTGCAAAACGAGATGGGGTACACGGCCTTTTCTATTGCGGCCATCAATGGATTCCAAGAAATGGCGGACAAAATGCTGAATAAGAATCCGAATTGGTTAAAGTAAAGGACCATCACGGTCTGATTCCAATAGTGGTGGCTTCTTTGTATAGCTCCAAAGAAATGGTTCGCTATCTCTACAAAAGACTCCACATGAAATGCTGACTCCAGAAAATCCTGACCGGAGTGGTGCTACACTTCTTAATTGTCTTCTCACCGATGAGATTTATGGTAACTAATTATTATTTTTTAGCTACTTGCTTCAAGTTTTCAAAATTTTCTCTTTCTGGTATATATCATCATCATGTTGAGGGCTCGATGCTTCGAAATGGTAAAATTTTCATATTTATGTGGCTACGTCATGTGATAAATAAAAAAAAAAAAATTCTCTTTTAAAAGGTAAAGACTCTAGTAGTCTTAAAGAAGACTTATTAAAATTCTAACAGGTGAAAAATAAATATCATATATACTATTCTATCAATACTGAATTTAGTGTGTACTTTAAACCTTTAACTTGCACCCTAACATTTGGCTATGTGATCGAAATATAACGATATAATTTTGAAATAAACGGATTCAACAATTTTGAAAATTTTAAAAAACATTTGGCTGGATTGTTTGAAGAAATTGCAGATCGATTTTGAATACAATCTTAAGAAAATAGTTGAAGATTAAAAATTATTGTTGATTAATAATATTGAAATGCGACTCTAACATCAATGTTTATAATATGATTATAAATACAGATGTGGCTTTGCATCTGCTGCAAAAAACATCCACTACTTGGTTTTGTGAAAGATATTCATAGAAACTACACAATCAGATTGTTGGCTCATAACCTTCTGCTTTTCCAAGTGGAAACAAGTATGCCTTTTGAAACGATGATTTATCATGTAAGTGCTCTCTCTCTCTCTCTTCTCTCTCTCTCTCTCTATCTTCTCTCTCTCTCTCTCTCTCCTATTGTCTTCTTAAGAAAAACTAATAGTAAAAAAAAATCAACAAAATTAAATAGCATTTTGGGGGAGGGCTTGTGCAAATAGCACACTTTAATAAGTCATGTTTAAATAGCACCAAAGTAAGTGATGGACCAAAATACCCCCAATTACTCTTTTCCTTTTTATTTTTTTTCTCGAAAATTCGAGACTTTTTATGCGTTTTCGAGACTTATCATGTGTTTCGAGACTTATTCATGCGTTTTCGAGACTTAATTCAAGTTTGTTCGGGACTTATTCTGTTCGAACTCCATCAATGGTGAACAGTGACGATCGACGACGGCGACGGTTGACTCCGGAGATAGTTGGATGGAAGAACGAACGACGCGAGTTCGTTGGCGCCATCGGTTTCGTCAGATTCGCGACGGATCGTCATAGATCGGACGATGAAGATTTGCGACGGTTGGGTTTGGTTTCGTTTCTCTCTCTACACAGCTTGAAAATGAAAACGAACACTTCGGTTACAATTATTGGCACTCGAGGAACGTTTCCCGGTGGTTTTGCCGGTCACGTCTCGCCGGTCGGCGGTTGTTGGCACCTCCATTGAAGCTCCATCAATGGAGGTTTGGAAAAAGGAAGAAGAAGGTGAGGACACACACAAGAGAAAAGAAAAAGAAGTTTGGGGGGTATTTTGTCCAATTCCATTTTTGGTGCTATTAAAACAAGAGTTATTAAAGTTTGATATTTGTACAATTCAAAATTAAAAAAATGCTATATACTCCTATTTCCTCAACCATATATACCAAATATGATTCTATGAATCAGATTTTACACATAAAAGGGGAAAAATGAATTATATTCTTCATCTTTCAATTATTTACCTAATAATATTATATTTAAATGTATATATAAAGATTATAACTTGTTTGAAGATTTTAATTCCATTTTTCCTGCCAGGCATAAGTGTAGAAGCTGAAATGCAAAATGTTTATGATACTCAAGAATCAAGTGATGAGGAAACATTACAGGTCTCGTCCAATAACATGTTACGACAAGGTATCTATGCTCTCTTTATTATTTGGTTATATTATGGTTAAAACCCCCCAATGATCACTTTGATCAAAATTGTAAATAATCCTACATAAATTACTTATTAGGTCTTTAAAACCTCGAGTTTTTATATACATTTTCACATATTCATTCCTATTTTTATAAAATATGTTTTATTTGATGCAGCAATCGAACTTTTCCGACTACTTGCTTGGAACTTGTTAGATGTTTGGTATGTATCATCTTGATCCCCAAAGAAAATTCTATTAGCATTAATTAATTCATGCAAGTCATGCTACTATACTAACTCGTACATACTTATAGAACAATTGTCGTTGATCGGATTATTCAAAATATACAATTTTTGAAAGAAAAAAAAAATGTTGTGAGCTCTTTTAAAACTGTCATGTAACTATCCAAGAATTATTCAGGATCCTAAACCTTACATTTAAAAATATATGCTCTTTTCTGTTGAATTGCAGTCCCTGATTTGAACCATTTTATACCATAAAAAGTTGAGAATGCTGAAGCCAAAAAATCCTAAAATGCATAATTCAAGAAATACCCAAGTTGAGCAACTCAGACCTTGAAAAGAATTGGATTGAACAAAGCATCTATGATGCCATCAAAAAGGAATCACTGAGTTTTTGATGAATGATTGAAACCACTCCTGAGATATATATGGAAGAAAGACGAAAAGGGTTAGAACCATTCGCTCAAAATTGTTCGACGACAAGAAAATATTTTCAGCCATGTTATGGATTGGGTGCCAGATGCGCTTGCTGTGATTCGACATGATATTTTTCATAATAATTTCTTGCATTTGGCTGCAAGTTTCGATCGCCACCTTCTCGACTTGATCGCATCTCTGGTGCACGATCTTCAGATGCAAAGAGAGTTAGAATGGTTTGAGGTAACATTATATATTATTTCAGAATTGTTGCTCAAAATGTTCTTTTGGTTTATGAGTAACATGGAGAATAATATGTGGGATAAGGTAGATGATAAGGGTAGTATGAACAGTGACAGAGCCAAAAATACAAAATGTAATTAGCACAATAATTCATAATTTTTAAACTTTTATCATATAAAATTTAAAACTTTTTGAGGGAGAGGGCATGGCCTATGGGACCCCTT
>VAHF01000136.1:0-48048 GCA_008009225.1 Acer yangbiense | reverse complement strand
GGTTGTATGCATAAATTCGCCAACCTGACACGTCATCAAAAAGAGTCAATAAAGATTGCCACGTCACTCATTGACCGGGTCAATGAAGGAAATGTGACAAGTCAATGTCAAAGTACCTCGAAACCAAAAAGGTCAAAAACATGCTCGCCGAAACTGGATATGTACTCGCCAAATCTAGATATATGGTCGCGAAGAAGAACGAAACCCAGAAATAAATGTACTCGCTGCACCAGCATACTGGGCCTGAACCGACTCGGCAGGAACACGGAAAAAACACAAAAACCCTTTAGAAAACCCATAACAGCAAGGAATCAAGGGGGAAAAGGAGAAGACCTATCTGTATCCGCAGCAACGTGGGATTCCCAGTACAAATCTGAAAGGAAATCCTACTATGAGCAGGACTAAAATCAAGGGAAACCCTAAATATCATGTATAAATAGAACCACCTATCCCACGAGGAAGGGGTTCAGAAATTGAGAGAGAAGAGAGCAATTGTAAGAGAGATCTAAGCGTGTAACAAGGCAACGAAAACCTAGTATTATTTTCTGCCCTCAGGGGCGCCGTGGTTTTTTCCATTCAAGGGTTTCCACGTAAAATGTCTTTTGCATGCGTTCTTAATTTCTTGTTTATATTAAATTGATATAATTGTTGAGTGCGTGGCAATCCAAATTTCACCGTCAACAATTGGCGCTAGAAGGAGGGGGTCTTTGAACAAAAAACTTCGAGGGACCCTTGCGAATCAAACAACATGAACAATGACAGCGACAGAGATGGTAACTCCAGCGGAGATCTAGTTGTTGAACCAACCACGCAGACGGGAGACAGGGTAGCGACAATCGGGGAACAATCAACGGTAACACCAGGAACTAGGGCAGCTGATCCCGGGATTCTGCAGCACTTCCAAGCTGCATTGGTAAACTTAATCAGCGAAGCCAGCAAAATAGGACTTTCGCTCCCCATAGGGTTGGGGGTTTCATCTCCTTATGAGTTAACCACTCATGGAATCCATCCACCGGAAGGCTACGGTAAGAAGTTCACATTGCAATTCCCGATACTCAAGCAAGACAATCCACTGAGGAGACTCCCCAGGACCACACTGAGGACTTCGAGGGGAGAAAACAAAGGAAGGGAAAATGTGTGATGAATGAAGAATTCAGGGAGGAACGAGACCAGGTGCGAACACATGGGGTCAATTCCAGCGATACGTACCAACGGAACCGGCGGAGACACCGTTCCATCCATCTCATCTGAAGATAAGAGTCCTCGTCCACGAAGGGAATTACGATCCAAAAGAGCAAAGCGAAGAAGATCCGAGAGCACTGAAGATCGAAGAAGCCCGGACGAGAGAGGCAATCATGGTAGAATGACAATCAAAAGTAGACTCGATCCAGCAGGAGAACCAACTGGTCAGCGAGATGTCACTCTGCAAGAGCTATCAAGAAAAGTTTCAGCAATGGCGCGAAGGTATGGTCGCAATGTATCTTCGGATGATGAGTCAGATAGCCCATTCATCGAAACCATTGCTCGCACCCAATTTCCAGACAGATTTAGATGCCAACTATCGAGCAGTACAAGGAGAATAGGGATCCGAAGGAGCACGTTCGCCGATTCCGTAACATTATGGCCCAGTACTCATCCAACGATGGGTTGTTATGCCTCACCTTCCCGCAAACATTCGGCGACCTTGCATCTAGATGGTTTGGAAGACTTCCTCCCGGAAGTGTAAGCAGCTTCTCAAATCTCAGCAAAGCGTTCATAAGGCAATTTATGGGGGAGTGTCCAGAGAAGAAAGTCACTCGCTCATCTGTCCAATTTGAAACAGGAACATAACGAGTCAATCAAGAAGTATCTAGCGAGATTTGGGAAGGAGGTTGCTCAAATTGAAGACGCCAGTGATGTAGCTGTAATCGCCGCATTCACCAATGGGTTACAAAGTGGGCGATTATCCTTTGACCTACGAAGGGAGAGACCAAAAACTTATGAGGAGATGATGGAAATAGCTGGCGACTACGCACTGGCAGAAGAAGAAGAAGTAGCGCAAGGGGTAGCTATGTGCATGGACACAAGCCTGGCTCAAAACCGGACCATAAGGATGACAAAAAGACGCAGTCACGTGATCGCCAAAGAGATGAGAAGGGCCAAAAGGGACATTCGAGAGAAAGCAAAGGAAATCCTCGAGCCAGTAGGTTTCGAGGAAGGTACAACCATTACACCCCTTTGACCGGCGATCAAGAGGAGATACTTTCTGTGGTGGAAGACAAAGGGCTCGCTAAATACCCTCGGCAGCAATCAGCAAATGCTAGGAGAGATACAACAAAGTACTGCCGATTCCACAAAGACCATGGGCATGAAACCTCAAAGTGTTTTCAGCTGCGCGATCACATTGAAAGTTTGATCAGAGATGGGCACCTGAAGGACTTTGCTCTGAAGGGAGACAAATATAGTGGTCGCCAGGATAGCCGCCAAGGAAACGTGCAGGAAAGAAAGAGTCCAAGGAGAAACAGCCCTAGCGCCGCCATAAACACCATCTTTGGCGGACCTCATACTGGGAGAAGCAATCGAGAAAGGATGTCGGAAGTCCGGGAAGTAATGTATGAAAGCAGAAGCATGGAGGTCAATTCTGTGCAAAGAAACCCCAAGAAGGGAAGAGAGGGACACGATCCTATAGTATTTACAGCAGAAGACTCAGATGGAATTGATGCAAAACCTAACGATGCAATCGTCGTGGGGGTTCAAATAGCTCATAGGGATGTCCTTCGGGTGATGATTGACAACGGAAGTTCAGCTGATATTTTAAGTGCCAGAGTATACGATGAGTTGCGACTGGATAGGAAAGATCTTGAGCCTTTCCATGTACCGTTGAAAGGTTTCGGTGGTGCAGAAGTAAGATCGTTAGGGACTGTGAAACTGCCAGTAAGGTTTGGTACAGCACCATGCCGGCGAACAATCCTGCTGGACTTTGTTGTAGTCGATATCCATAATTGGCCGTATAATGCTTTACTTGGCCGACCATTCCTTAACAAAGCACGAGCTGTAACTTCAACCCATGCGCTGAAAATAAAGTTCCCTACAGAATTGGTGTCGGAGAATTGAGAGGGTCACAGGAGATGGCTCGTCGCGCCAACCTATCAATCTTCAAAGATAAAACAGGGGTGGAAACCATGAACATATTCGAGATAGACAGTGAAGTACAGGAAGAATATCCGGAAAACTTCGAACTAGACCCAAGGGACAAAACGAGCAGAGAAAAGAAGAGCCGACTGAGTCAGTTGTTCTAGATGAAGCGGAGCCAGATAAAACAGTAAAGATCGGGGTAAGACTGACTGAACGAATCAAGAAAGATGTGACAAGTTTATTGAAAGAATATAAAGAGATTTTCGCTTGGTGCCACGAAGACATGCCAGGGATTGACAGAAGCGTAATTTCACACAATTTGGCTGTGAATGAAACCTGCAAACCAGTCGTGCAGAAAAGGAGAAGTTTTAACCCAGAAAGAAGTGCAGCCATAAAAGAGGAGGTATCAAAGCTACTCGCCGCAAGGTCAATTAGAGAAGTTAAGTACCCGGAATGGGTGGCGAATGTGGTCCTGGTGAAAAAGAAGAACAATCAATGGAGGATGTGCGTTGACTTCACCGATCTGAACAAAGCCTGCCCCAAGGATAGCTTCCCGCTACCAAGGATTGACCAGTTAGTCGATGCAACTGCCGGACATGAGACATTGAGCTTCATGGATGCATATTCAGGATACAACCAGATAAAGATGCACAAGCCAGACGAGGAGAAGACAGCATTCACCACAGACCAGGGGTTGTATTTTACACAGTCATGCCATTCGGCCTAAAGAACGCTGGAGCAACTTACCAGCGCTTAGTCAACAAAATGTTCGCCAGGCAAATAGGGAGAAATATGGAGGTTTACGTTGACGATATGCTGACAAAAAGCATCACAGCAGATAGACATGCAGATGACCTGAGGGAAACATTCGATGTGCTGGTCAAGTATGGAATGAAGTTGAACCCAGCAAAATGTGTATTCGGCGTACCATCTGGGAGGTTCCTCGGGTATCAAGTACACCAAAGAGGAATAGAAGTGAACCCTGAAAAAATCCAAGCATTAGCAAGAATGGTCTCGCCGAGAACTTTGAAGGACGTCCAAAAACTTACAGGGTGCCTAGCGTCACTGAACAGGTTCATAGCCAAGTCAACAGACCGATGCCTACCATTTTTCAAAGCTCTAAAGAAAGGAAAGAGTCGAATGGAATGAGGATTGTGAAAAAGCTTTCCAGGCCTTGAAAGACTACCTTGGACAGGCACCGCTGCTATCAAAACCAGAAACAGGAGAAACATTATACATATACTTGTCCATCTCTGAAGCAGCCCAAGTTCTGTGCTAGTAAGACAGGAAGATGGGATCCAGAAACCAGTATACTACACCAGCAAAGCACTGTTACCAGCCGAAACAAGGTATTCGCCGGCTGAAAAAATGGCACTCGCTCTAATAACAGCAGCAAGGAAGCTAAGGCCATATTTCCAGGCTCATAAAATCGGAGTGTACACCAACTGCCCACTGAAATTAATCCTGCAAAAACCAGAAGTATCCGGGCGATTAACAAAGTGGGCGATCGAATTAAGTGAATTCGATGTAGAGTATCTCCCAAGAACAGCAATTAAAGCCCAGGCAGTAGCAGACTTTGTAGCAGAATTCACCGAGCCAAGTATAGAGGTGGCGAGAATGATGGTGGAGCAAAATAAGAAAACATTCAAATGGCAACTTCGTGTTGATGGCTCGTCAAACACGCACGGCAGCGGGGCAGGGGTAGTGGTGTCAACCCCAGAAGGAGATTCAGTCGAATGTGCCTTGCGTTTTGACTTTAAAGCTACTAACAATCAAGCTGAATACGAGGCACTCATAGCAGGATTAAAAGTTTGCACAATCCTAGGAGCAGATGAGGTAGAAATATTCAGCGACTCTCAAGTCGTGGTCAATCAGGTGTTAGACGAGTACCAGGCGAGAGATGAAAGCATGATCACCTACCTGGAATTAGCAAAGGAACTTTAGAAAGATTTAAAGAATACAGGATTGTTCACATCCCCGAGAAGAAAATGAAAAGGCTGATGCCTTAGCCAAGTTGGCATCTGCCACAATCAACACCTGGCCAAAAATATCTCTATGATCCACCTATCGCAGCCGAGTATAGTTAAAACAAAGGAAGTTGGGGCAGTCTTTGGCGAAAGGGACAGCTGGATCACACCAATCAAAGAATATCTCGTTAATGATGTACTTCCAAGTGACCCATTAGAAGCAAAGCGGCTGAAGTACAAAGCTACAAGATACTCAGTACTCAATGGAGAACTGTACAAAAGGGGGTACTCGAGGGCGCTGCAGAGATGTGTCGGACCTGAAGAAGCAGAAGGTATCCTGAGAAGCATACACAGCGGAAATTGTGGAACCACGCAGGGGGTGCCAGCCTAGCCCAAAACATTAAGGCAGGGTTTTTACTGGCCAACACTGTTCGCCGACTCCAAAAGGGTGGCAGCGAGATGTGAGGCGTGTCAGAAGATTGCCAATAACATCCGACAGCCACCTGAACTCTTGCAAAGTATTACCTCGCCTTGGCCATTCGCCATGTGGGGAATTGACTTGATCGGCCCAATGCCAACAGCAACTGGAGGAGCGAAG
Source organism: Acer yangbiense (assembly GCA_008009225.1). Taxonomy (NCBI): domain Eukaryota; kingdom Viridiplantae; phylum Streptophyta; class Magnoliopsida; order Sapindales; family Sapindaceae; genus Acer; species Acer yangbiense. The sequence goes on along the minus strand of VAHF01000136.1, from coordinate 42,369 downwards.
CATGCCATAGTAGCAGTGGATTATTTTACAAAATGGGTAGAGGCTGAGCCGTTGGTACACATAACAGAAGCAAACACCATAAGCTTTGTGAAGAAAAACATCCTGTACAGATTCGGGATACCAAATACCATCATCACAGACAATGGGACCCAATTCGATGGCAAGAAATTCAGGGAGCTATGTGATAAGTATGGCATCAACAACTACTACGCCTCTCCAGCACATCCACAGACAAATGGCCAGACTGAGGCAGTGAACAAAATCATAAAACATAACTTAAAGGCTAAATTGGCAGCAAAAAAGGGTAGCTGGGGAGATGAATTACCACAGGTACTTTGGGCATACCGAACCACGGAAAGGAGTTCGACAGGCGAGACCCCATATTCCATGGCGTATGGAGCTGAGGCTGTCATCCCGTGGAAACATCTTTTTCTTCACCTAGGGTACAACTTTTTCAGCCAGAAATCAACATTGATATGCTAAAGTGCGGCCTAGATGAGTTAGAAGAAAGAAGAGAGCGCGCGCAAATAAGGAATGCTGCGTACCAACAGAGGGTAGCTAGATATTACAACTCACATGTGCGTGAAAGAAGGTTCTCGCTGGGCGACTTAGTGCTGAAAAGGGTGAACCCAGGAACAAAGACAAAGCTGCAGGGTCACTCGCGGACAAATGGGAAGGGCCTTATCAGATTACAGGCATAGCTGGCCACGGGGCATATCGCATCACTCGAGAAGGTTTTGGCGAACTACCCGTCCATGCAATGCGCAGTACTTGAAGACATATTATCCTTAACTTGGGGGTCAAGTTAAGGATTTTTTGTGAGCCTTTTATTTTTACTTAGAATAGTTTCGTTTTAGCATTTTCTTTATGACAGTATTAACAAAGTTGCAGGAAGTATTCAATAAAGAGTAATTTATTACTGAGAAATTATCGATTTCACTCGCCAAATACAAAAGGGCATTCGCCATCACACATTGCTATCATCACATAAAGATGAGTTTTATGCTCGCTGCAGCAAGAGCTAGTGAAGAATGAAATCTAAAGTTATAGAAATTGGCAATCGCCATCACGGGAAAACAGAATCCCTATGAACGAGTGAGCCAACTAAAAACAACAAGGGGAGACGTCCCAATAAAAAGCCAAAACTCAGCAATGGCAGCTGAACAAACAAAAAGTATATTAAAAACTCGCGGGCATGGTCGGATAAATCCTGACAAACACTGAGTACGCCAAAATACAGCAATGGCAGCTGAATAAAAAATATAAGATATGCTAAAAAACTTGGTGCATGGTCGGATACGTCCTGACAAGCACTGAGTATGCCAAAAATACAGCAAAGGCAGCTGAATAGAGATATAAAATATGCTGAAAAAACTTGGCGAAAAACTAAAGCAAAGGCAGCTGAAACAAAAATAAAAGAATTTTATAACTTCTGTCTTTACAGTGGGAGGAACAAGAGAAATAAAAACCTACAGTGCTAGACAGTAAAGAAAGACCTAAAGCTCAACTAGCTGCAGGAGGACCCTCGCTGTCTTCCTCATCCTCCATTTCTTCTTCTGAAGGCCAGGTGACTTCCTCATCCCCTTCTGGCATAAACGGTTCATAGTTCCTTCCGGCAACAGGACCCAAGTCAGGTTCAGCGCCAGAACCAGAAAAACTGCCTTTCCGACCCGAGTAGTAAGTATTGAAGGCACGCTTACTGGGGATCTCCAAATGCATGGGATGAGGTTCAGTCCTATTATAACGGCAGTGGGCTCTCCATCGTTTTATCTGCTCTTTAATCGAGTCCACACCGGTGGCCATGTGCTGCTGAAGAGACCTGTCGAAGCGCTTCAAAGCTTTTTCGTTCGAATGATCCTTCATGGCGAAGAACTTTTTCGCCTGCCTCATGCCTTTCTCAAACTCACGCAATAAAAGCGCATCATAGGCAGGGGATCTCTTGAAACGGTCAACCGCTTCAACCTCCAACACAGCCTTGAGGTCATTCAAAATAATTTCATGTGAGGCTAACTGGTTGCGCAAGTCCAAAGCCTCACGCTCAGCTTTTTCCTTCGCCTCCTCAACTAGTCGCTCAGTCTCGAAACGTGCTGCGAGTGATTCTTGATTAGTAGAGAGTTGCTCTCGCAGCAAACGGATTTCCTCCTCAGCAGCACCTAGTTTCTCTTCAGCAGCCAGTTGAGCCGAAAGGTGCCCATCTGCCGATTCTCTTAGCTGTGCAAGCTGCTGAACGTGGTTTTCCTCAGCCGAAAGCTTCTCAGCTTCCAAAAGAGAGGCTTGTTCTCGCAGGCGCTTCAAATCCCTTGACAAATAATTTCCTCGCCTGTAGTTATCAGCCAACTCAGACAGCATCTGAAAAGAAGAGAAAAACAGAAGTCAGGAAACGCGCAAAAAAAAAATACATAAGTACAGCGAGAGGCTCACCAGAGAATGGCAGTTGAAAAAGAACTCCATTTCCTGTTGCAGGATCCTTCTTCATCTGCTCCCAACTCTCACCACATAAATATCGTTGTTCATTATATGAGAACAAATCTCAGCAGCCGTGAAATCCGAGAGGGAGACAGACTCAACTCCCTCACCAGCTTCAGTTGGATCAGTGGGAGGATCTCCGTGAGCAACACCAGAACCGGATGCAGAAGCCCCATCCTGTCTGGACGACCCCGGTCTATCAGTGGCCCTTGTCGACCAGATGACCCAGGCTGACCAACAAAAGAAGTGTCCGCTCATTCACGGCCGCCGGAAGAGGAGTCGCACCAGTTGGGGAAATGGTAGGAGCGCCAAAATTGTTTACCCCCTCCGGAAGAGGAGACTCAGCTAAGACTGGTTCCTCTACAGAAGCCCCGGGGGCAGCAGTTTCAGTGGGAGTCTCAGCGATCACAGGCTCTTCAGCGACCTCCTCATCTGAAGAAACAACGTATTGCACGACCCTTGACGCCCGCTTTGAGGGCCGTGCAGCATGTTCAGGTGTACTCCCTGCTGGGCGTTTTCCTCTGCCAGTTCTAGGGGCAAGATCGCTTGTTGGATCGAGAGGAACCTCAGGGACATCAGCGTCAAAAGTAGGAATATCACTGACTCCCCCTGAAGCACCAACCTTTTCTTTACCCTTACGACTGGGGGTAGCTGCAGCAGGAGTAGTCGCAGGAGTAGTCGCAGTAGTCGCAGCAGTCGCAGCAGCAGGTGCAGTGGGAGTATTAGCAGCAGCTTCTGCGCGCATTGATGGCCGCCCCGACTCGACGCCTCCCACTAAAATCTCCTCGGCATCCTCTGCGTCAGAGGGATCATCACCATCCGGGCTGGCAATCCCTTCCTTGGCCAAACCAGCAGCATGCCTTTTGCTGGCGGCCTCGGAATTCTTCACCGCCCTGGCTTGCAAGTCGCAAACGGTGTCAAAATCGCACACTGCAAGAAAAATAAACAAAGTGTCAACTAACAGAATAAAATGAAACAGTAAAACAAAGAAGGAATGGACAAAGACTTACAGCGAGGAAGCCTTGCATGTAGGCGTGTGAAAATCCCCTCGGAAATCATATTTTCCTCATCCAAGAGGAAGGACCTATCCCTTTCTCTCAAAGGGAGGACAGTTGCTGCGGCGAGGTGAGAAATCTCTCTATCTAGTAAAACAGGGGCCGCCTTTAACCAAGCTTCAGGCGATGTGAAGTGCCTGGGAACCTTCTTCGCCGAGAAATTGTGGCGACTACTGGCAGGCACATCACGACCCCACTCGCCACCAACGAAAAACCAGCTGTTCTTCCACCTCTTGTTCGAAGTGGGAAAGCCCCAGATGAACCCCTTTTTCTTCTCATCGCGGAGATTTCTACTGGCCGGGGTTCGCCACACCCTCAGGGATCCAGCTCTCCACGGGCGAAGAGATAAGGAAATACGTACCACCATGGCCCGCCTGCCTTAGCGTATAAAAATGGCGGATTTCACGAGGAGTAGGGGGCCCGTAACCCTTCAACTTCCACATGAGGCACAGGCACATCAATATTCTATAGCTATTTGGAGCGAGCTGTGCCGGCGCAATTTGAGCCTCCGCAAGAAATCTGGCGATGAAAGGCTGAAGAGGGAGAGTTACCCACAGCTAAGCATGGCCCGGTAAATAGCGACTGCATTTTCGGGAGGATTCCACACAGCCCGGTCGCCAGGTAACATAAGATTCACTGAGTCTGGCAGGTTAAAACGACTCTTGTATTTGCGAAGCTCAACCTCGCCGACCACATTTACCTCCGTATCAAAAGAACACGGACGGTTTGGCGAGAAGCGTAGCCTATCCCTCTGATGGTCTTCAACATCTGAGTCAACAATCGTCTGCGCATCCAGCAGAGATTCACGTGGAACCCTAGAAGTGCGTCGTCTACTGCTTGTTGGTCTAGAAGATTTCGGCATTGTTGGAGAACTGCTGTTAGAAGATGAAGGAGAGATGTTAGGGATAAAAACATCTTCAGAAGACGGAACATAAACAGAAATTGGGACCGGAGAATCCAGACGAAAATTACGAATCAGAGATTCGATTTTGTCCGCAGTACTTTTATCACCAAGCTCCATGGCTTGCATCATCCGATTAAAAAGAGAAGAGCGTAAAGAAGGGTCCATAAGAACTCACCAGAAAACCCTAGATTCGCGAAAGGTTCGTAGAGAGGCAGGAATAATCGATTCCTGTGAACCGTCTGATAATAGAAAGCACAAGGAAAGGACTGTAGCAAGTACTCGAAGGAATAAGGTAGATAAAAAACGAAGAATCAAACTGTTCTTTTCTGCTCTGAGAAAACCAGTGGAGAAATAAATGGAAAGAATGAAATGGAGAAAAGGAAACGATCGGGCCTTAAAAAGAGGGAGTTTCAAAATTCAAAAAAGAAAATCAAGTAAAAGGATATGCAATTAATGAGAATGACAGCCACAGTGACCAGCCGCAATAGTCACCATCAGAAAACAGACATGTGGCATCTCGGGGAAAGCCAAGCGATCAAAATGTCTCTTCGTCTGTCAGGTAAGTGGAAGCGTCAGCAATTATGTGGACCAAGTTGAAAGCTTACACCGGAAGAATCAATTAATCAATACAGCGCGTGACAAAAAGGAAAGAGGGGGTTATTACAAAATGCGTCGAAATCTTGTAAGTATAAATATAAATACTACTCGCAGAGACAAACGAAGCGAGAAGAACAAATCATTCGCCCAGCTCGGAGTATTTATGGGGGTATTGTTGTATGCATAAATTCGCCAACCTGACACGTCATCAAAAAGAGTCAATAAAGATTGCCACGTCACTCATTGACGGGTCAATGAAGGAAATGTGACAAGTCAATGTCAAAGTACCTCGAAACCAAAAAGGTCAAAAAACATGCTCGCCGAAACTGGATATGTACTCGCCAAATCTAGATATATGGTCGCCGAAGAAGAAACGAAACAGAAATAAAGTACTCGCTGCACCAGCATACTGGGCCTGAACCGACTCGGCAGAAACACGGAAATAAACCCTACACTTTAGAAAACCCATAACAGCAAGGAATCAAGGGGGGAAAAGGAGAAGACCTATCTGTATCCGCAGCAACGTGGGATTCCCAGTACAAATCTGAAAGGAAATCCTACTATGAGCAGGACTAAAATCAAGGGAAAACCCTAAATATCATGTATAAATAGAACCACCTATCCCACGAGGAAGGGGTTCAGAAAATTGAGAGAGAGGAGAGCAATTGTAAGAGAGATCTAAGCGTGTAACAAGGCAACGAAAACCTAGTATTATTTTTCTGCCCTCAGGGGCGCCATGGTTTTTTCCCATTCAAGGGTTTTCCACGTAAAATCTGTCTTTTGCATGCGTTCTTAATTTTCTTGTTTTATTTTAAATTGATATAATTGTTGAGTGCGTGGCAATCCAAATTTCACCGTCAACATGTATTATATTAAAATGTTAGTTATTTGTTGACAATTAAAAACTGTCAACAATCCTTGACAGTTAAAAACTGTCAACAAACCTAAAAACTGTCAAGGATTGTTGACGGTTAAAAACTGTCAACAAATAACTGTCAATAATGCCTTATTTTCTTGTAGTGATATTCTATATCCTTGCTTTACTCATGACATTGGTGAAATTGGTTTGAATTCTTATTAGAAACTTTTGTCATTTGCTTTGCCAAATACCATTGTGAAACAAATTATAGCACGGTGTGTATAAAACTATCTAGAGGGGGGGTGAATAGATTTTAAGCTTTTTACCCAATTTTTCTTGTTAGTCCAAATTATGAAATTACCCCTAAATAGATAAAGCAATAAATCAAGTATAAAATGCGGAAATTAAATAACACTTGATTTTTACGTGGAAACCCTCACGGGAAAAACCACGGGCTAGTAAGTAAGCCACACTCAAACCTCGAATCCACTAAATGTGTAAACGATTACAACCTAATCCCGGAAGTAATCACACACCTACATAATCCTGGTATGAGTGAACCTAGTCCGATTGCTTGCGAATTAAGCAACCTAATCCCGGTCACAACACAAGACTTAATTCTCTAAAAAGAGATTAACACCCTAAGTGAATATATGAATATTCAAATGCAACATAGAGCAAGGGAAACCCTATATGCTTATCTAAGATGATGAATATGCAATTAAAAACAATCCTAGATATTAAAGCTAAATGACATGTCAAATAGCATAGATAATCATAGATTAGAGAAACCTAGATATCTATCATAAAAACAACACTCAATCAAATCAACACAACAATCTCTATCTTGAATATTAGATTATAATCTAAGAACAATCAAGTAATAAAAGAGATGCCATAATAAATTAAACACTAATTATGTATGATAATAGTGAAAAACTTACCAAAGCAAGTGTGATGATCAAAGACCCATGCAAGCAAGCATCCTAGATATGCTAGAGAATGCTATATGAACTTTGATGCAGATGGATTTTGGTTTGAGTGTTTGATGAGCAAACTTGATTGCTTTCTCTCTTAAAAATTTCTCTTTTTAAAGTAGGGTTCTCGATGATCAAAGAGTCATCTTCAGAACAAGAGAAAGTGATGTATTTATAGGCAAGAAAAACAGAGCATGTGAAAAGACAAGTTTGCCCCTGAAACGCACCAATCGGCGGTTTCAATTGGCGGCCAGGCCACCGTTAATAATCGTCGAATTGGCCCAAGAGGAACAGGGGACCAACGGTAGTTTAATTCGGCGGTTTCGTGACCTCCGATCCAACCGCCGAATCAAACCTGAGATTAAAAATCAATCAGGTGTAAAAACGGTGGTTTCATTCGGGACCGCCGTTTCAACCGCCGAATTAGGCCGAGAGATAAAATCAATCAGGTCTCGAACGGTGGTCTCGAACGGCGGTCGAGCCCGCCGATCATAACCGCAGAATTGCTCCATATACTACTGGAAGCAAACGGCGGTTTCACTCGGCGGCCAGGCCGCCGATCATAACCGCCGATCACCAACAAAGGTGAAAACCAAGGAGAAGCCAAGGGCATTCTCCGTAGGCGGTCCTCGCGCTAAACCAAGCACATTCTAGTGCATGCGTGGACGTTTCCGAAAACTATTGGGAAACGAATTACAAGACAACAAGACACAATTACACATAACAAAATATAACACATAAGTGCAAGTGTGAAATGTGACAAGTGAATAGAATGCACACATATGCAATGTATGTCAAGTGTGTGTGTGCAACTAATCTCTTTAAAGAAAAGTAAGCACATAGAAATTTACCTTCGGTGCTTATCAAGACGAGGTCTTCAAAGGGGTTGAGCAATAGCATCGATACCTAGGCTACCTTTACAAAGAACCCTCAACATGTGGTTTGTCCACGAAATGAGCCAATCAACAAATAGGAACCTTACAATCTCCCCCTTTGGCTATTTCGTGACAAAAACACCACTCACATTGATTCCTCACAAAGAAATAGAAACTACGGGACAACTATGATTTTCTACATCACAAAGAGATAAGAAAATAAAACTTCAAGTCTTCAATCTCTTGTAAAATAATCAAGCCCTGAAAAGAAAGTTTCTAACATTTCCAATACAAGTAAAAAGTGAGATGAATCAAGTGAGAACAAAAACAAGCATTTGCATTTTAAAAGTTTAGGCACAACATTATGAAATGTATGTGTATGCAATGCTCCCCCTCAACGAGTTACTCCCCCTTAATGAATGTTCTCCCCAATAAGCAACTCCCTTTACCGTTCTCCCCAATAAGCAACTCCCTTTACCATATACTACTCCCCATTTTTGTTATGATATAGGCAAAGGAGTAGTTCCCAACCGGGTCACTCATAGCAACGAGAGATAGTAGCATGCAAGATTTGCATAATTAATATAAGTCACTTTATGCATCTCAAATAATTGGAGAGAAACAAGGAGATTTATTTGAAAGAAAATGTGTGAATTAAACATGCTTTGCATACAAGACATGTAGCATTCAAGTTCAAAATACAATGGTATTTGGCAAAGCAAATGACAAAGGTTTCTAATAGGAATTGAAACCAATTTCACCAAAGTCATGAGTAAAGCAAGGATATAGAATATATTGATTTCAATTTAAGAACAACTATATCCAACTTTATAAGCGAAACATGGCATGAGCGACTTTGCACCCTATTTGATTTTTCCGGATAAGATATCCGTATGATAGTAGCCATGGTCAACCAATAAAGAAGGAGAGACATTTGGATACAAGATCCTTTATTCATTTTGAGTCTCATAAGCTTTCACACAAGGTTTTGCATTTTAAAAGTATGCAATCATCAATTCATGCTTTTCATGTGAGCATGTTATATGAATTTCATGCTTTTTCATTTGACATTAGCATGTTATTTAATAATCATCATGTCATGGAGATAATCATAGGTCATTCAAATCATACTTCCTACATACATCTCCTAGTCCAAAAATGCATGTTTGAACATAAATATGACATGGATTGTAAACAAGCAAGGTTCACACTTATTGAATTGAAAACATATATACATATGTGCAACCAAGCTTACTCAACCAATTAAAAGAAGAGGCATAAGATATTTCAAATTTTTTGCAAGTGACAAGAATGCAAAATAGCTCTCTTTGCTTGAGTTCCCCATATGGGGTCAATCATATAACATCACTCCACAAGACATATCCCAATAGATCTACTAAGAGTTTTTAATCGAGTAGCATCTAAGGGTTTAGTAAATAAGTCCGCAAGTTGATCATTAGTACCTACATGTTCAAGTACTATGCATTTATTTTCAACAAGCTCTCTAATGAAGTGATTGCGGATGTCAATATGCTTAGTTCTAGAATGCTGTACCGGATTCTTGGAAATATTAATAGCACTAATGTTATCACAAAAGAGAGTGAGAGTACCTTGATTGAATCCGTAATCTACTAGCATTTGCTTCATCCATAGGAGTTGTGTGCATCCACTCCCCGCGGCTATGTACTCGGCCTCGGCCGTGGACAAGGAAATCGAGTTTTGCTTCTTGCAAAACCAAGACACTAAGTTGTTGCCTAGAAAGAAGCAACCGCCCGATGTGCTCTTCCTATCATCGTAATTTCCTGCCCAATCCGCATCACTAAAGCCTACAAGACTAGCATTAGTGTCAAAAGAGTACCAAATCCCATAGTTGGATGTCCCATTCACATAGCGAATGATTCTCTTTACGGAAGAGAGATGGGACTCCTTAGGATCCGCTTAGTACCTAGCATACACACCCACACTAAAGGAGATATCGGGCCTACTTGCGGTCAAATAAAGCAAGCTACCTATCATGCCACGATATAATGTTTGTTCCACACTTTTACCACTAGCATCCTTGCTTAGCTTCAAAGTGGTACTCATAGGTGTATCACAATGTTTGGCTTTTTCAAGACCAAACTTCTTCACTAGGTTTTTGGCATATTTGGCTTGGGTTATGAAAATCACATCATCTAGTTGCCTAATTTGCAAACCTAGGAAGTAACTAAGCTCACCAACAAGACTCATCTCAAATTCATGAGACATAACATCAACAAATTGTTGAACCTTGGTGTTGTTGGTGGAGCCAAACACTATATCATCAACATATATTTGCGCTATGAAAAGCTCATCATTGTTTCTTTTGATGAATAATGTCTTGTCAACACTACCACGTGTGTAGTCATTGTCAATAAGAAATTGAGTGAGGCGCTCATACCAAGCCCTCGGTGCTTGTTTCAACCCAATAGAGCCTTCTTGAGGCGATAGACATGGTTGGGGTGGTGAGCATCCATAAACCCCTTGGGTTGTTCAACAAACACTTCCTCTTGCAAGAAGCCATTGAGGAAGGCATTCTTGACATCCATTTGGTGCAATTTGAACTTGTGCACACAAGAAATGGACAAGAGAAGCCTAATAGACTCTAAACGGGCAACGGGAGCAAATGTCTCCTCAAAGTCGATACCCTCAATTTGAGAGTACACTTGTGCTACAAGTCTAGCCTTATTCCGCACTATGTTGCCATCCTCATCGGATTTGTTCCTAAATATCCATTTAGTGCCTATGACATTAGTGGTCTTAGGCCTAGGAACTAGAGTCCAAACCTCATTCCTTTCGAATTGGTTTAGCTCTTCTTGCATGGCAAGAACCCAAAATTCATCATTTAAGGCTTCTTCAACCTTTTTGGGTTCAATTTGAGAGGTGTAGCATGTGTAGCTAATAAGATTAGCAAGTTGACATCTAGTCCTAACACCCTTATTAACCTCTCCAATGATATCTTCTTTATCATGGAGTTTCCTAACCCATGGAGCGGGTTCTTTAGAGTCCAAGAGAGGAACTCTATTAATGGGTTGTGTGTCATCATTGTTGACATTTGATGTCCCAACATTAGGAGGCACCACAACCTTCTCCAAAGGAGAAACATCACTAAAAATAACCTCCTCCTCATGATCATTTGACTTGAGCCTAGTATCATCAAATACGACATTGGATGATTCCATAACACTTAGAGTTTTTAAATTAAAAACTCTATAGGCTCTACTATTCAAGGCATAGCCAATAAAAATACCATCATCACTTTTAGCATCGAATTTGCCAAGTTGATCACGGTCATTCAAAATGTAGCATTTGTTTCCAAAAGTGTGGAAGTAGCTAACATTTGGCCTCTTGCCTTTCCATAACTCATAGGAGGTGTTTCTAGTACCGGGCCTTAGGAAAACACGATTCCCTATATAGCAAGCCGTATTGACGGCTTCGGCCCATAGGTTCCTAGGGACATTGTTGCTAAGCAACATCACACGGACCATCTCTTGAAGGACCCTATTCTTCCTCTCAATAACTCCATTTTGTTGAAGTGTCCTAGGAGCCGAGAACTCATGGGAGATGCCTAAGCTATTGCAATAGCTTTTAAATGAGGCATTCTCAAATTCCCTCCCATGGTCACTTCTAATCCGTTTAATGCTTTTAATGTTAGAATTCATTTCATTTTGTATTTTAGTACAAAGCATTTTAAACTTATCAAAACTTTCGAATTTTTCTCTAAGAAAATATGTCCATGTAAATCTAGAGAAATCATCAACACAAACAAAAATGTATCTCTTTCCACCTAAACTCTCGGTTTGCATAGGACCCATGAGATCCATGTGGAGAAGCTCAAGAGGCTCCTTGGTGGTGAGATACTTACCCTTTTTGTGCATGCTTTTAGTTTGCTTTCCTTGTTGGCAAGGTCCACAAACACCATTGGCTTTCTTCCCAAGCTTAGGGAGGCCACGCACACAATTGAACTTTCCAAGGGTCCGTAGATCCCTAAAGTTCATGTGGCCAAGTCTTTCATGCCACAACTCTATTTGCTCATCCATGGACACATTGTTTGAGACAATTCTAGCTTCAAGACAATAGCAATTGTCGCTAGATCTCATACCTTTCAATAAGGTTTGTCCATCGGGCTTTAGGATCGAGCAATCATCTTTACAAAACAAGACGGAATATCCTTCATCACTTAGATGTGAAATGCTTATTAAATTGGCTTTCAAGCCATCAACAAATAAAGCATCGGATAAGGAGGGTAATCCGGGAACGAAAATGGTTCCTTTCCCTACAACCTTCTTTTTGGATCCATCACCAAAAGTGATATATCCTCCTTCCTCCATAACAAGAGTCTCGAAGAAACTCTTGTTTCCCGTCATGTGCCTAGAGCACCCACTATCTAAATACCAAAAATTAGCAGAATTTGCCTTCAATGCTATTTGAGCAACATGGCAAACATTTTCATTCTTTCTAATCCACCTAGAAATAATCTTAGCTTTCTTAGTGGTCTTTGGTACATAGGCTCTAGATGTCCTAGGATCATGCATAATAATATTATCATTCCTAGGAACATGCATCATGGCTCTTTTCTTTTTCTTCTCTATCATGCTTCTAGTTTTGCACATTTTTATATATCGAAAGCAATGTGGTGTAATATGACCATCAAATCCACAAAACTGACATATAGGAGTAAAATAAGGAATCATACCTTGTCCTTGTCTTTGTGGATAAAGGGGTTTAATCCTTCTTCGTTGTTGAATCGGTCTAGATTGCTTCCTAGCTTGAGGTTGCATGATAGATCTCTTTCCTTTGTGAGCCAATTGTGGAGGAATGTTGGCTTGAGGGACCCTAGGGGGTTGAGCTTGAGTTTGCCTTCTTGGCCCCATCTTCACTTGTGCATTTGAACATTGTCCTACTTCTAACTTCTTCCTAAGAATTTGCACATATGAAGTTTCTTCGCTTTTCAAACCCTTGACAAACACGGTCTTGTTAGAGGTTGAGATCTTCTTGTCATCTTCATACCCAAGACCCCTCTTGTCACATGGACTCTTTCCAACACCAAGCATATGGTCAAGCTTCTTGGTGCTAGAATCCATCATAGTCATAGAATCTCTAACTTCTTCAAGCTCCCTCTTTAGACTTTCTTCATTCCTCCTAGATAAGACTAACTCCTCTCTTAGCTTATCTTCCATCTTCTTGAATTTTTCCACTTGTTCACCTAAGTGGTCATTATGAGATGCAAGCTCAAGATTTTCTTCTCTCAACATCTTGATCTTTCTTGTGCTCTTGATTGCTAAATCATTAAACTCGGCATGATATTTAGCAAGCACCTTTTTCTCCACAAATCCATTTATGGAGTTAGAAGAGGAATCACTTTCTTCTTCACTTGAGTCCTTTTCCTCTTGACTTATATCCTCTCTCTCACTAGCACTTTTGCTTTTATGGGAGGAGGCAAAAGCTAGGAGATTAGCCATGAGCTCTTCATCATCCGAAGACTCATCTCCCTTATAGGAGTCATTACTACTTCCACTCCAAGTGGCGGCCATAACTTTTCCCTTTTTTTCTCTCATTATGATTTGCACATTCGGGGGCAAAGTGACCTATGCCACCACACTCGAAACATCGAACCCCTTTCCTTTCGGTCATTTCTTGCCTAGGTTCAAACTTCTTGAAAGAGCCATTTTTCTTCAAATCTTGACCTTTTGATCCAAAGCCCTTTCTTCTAAACTTCATAACTTTGTTGAACCTTTTTACAAACAAGGAAAGGTCTTCATCCGAGTCAACCTTCTTTGCCTCATTTTCATCCTTGGAGGTTTTTAAAGCAATTCCTTTTTGCTTTTTAGTGGATGTGGAGATAGGCCCTTTCCTAGACTCATAAGCTAGAAGTCTTCCAATCACCTCACTCGGCTTCATATCCTTATATCCACTATTCTCTTCTAAAGCCGTCACCTTCGATTCAAACCTATCGGGTAGAGATCTCATAATCTTTTGCTTGATTCTCCTATCCGAATATGGATCACCAAGTTGATGGCTTTGGTTGACTATATCCATCAACTTGATCTCAAAGTCGTTAAGCACTCATTCTCCTCCATCTTAAGCATCTCGAATTGAGTTTGGAGGACTTGAAGCTTAGAGTCCTTCACCACTTCGGTTCCCTCATGTGCAATCTCTAGGATGTCCCAAGCCTCCTTAGCTATCCTTGTATTTTGAATCAATTTATATTGATTTTCATCCATAGCACACAAGATGGCATGCATCGCCTTCCTATTCCACTTTGAAGCCTCAAACTCTTGCGTGTTCCATTGCGCCTTAGGCTTCAATACTTCTTCTCCTCCACCATCGGGAGTCATCTTGGGTAGATCATATCCGTCTTCCACCGCCATCCATGCACGGTCATGAATTTGGCATATATAGGATTCCATCTTCCCTTTCCATTGGGAATAGTTCAATCCAGTAAGAAGTGGAGGCCTTATGCTTGAGGCACCTTCATTGCCACCACCATTTCCACCGTTTCCACTATTAGTGTTTATGAATGAATGAAATGAATGCAAATGTATGAATGATCAAAAATCACACAAAATGCAAAACACACCAAAATAAGCAAGGATCACCTATGTATGTCTAGGAACCCGCTCTAATACCAATTGAAACAAATTATAGCACGGTGTGTATAAAACTATCTAGAGGGGGGGTGAATAGATTTTAAGCTTTTTACCCAATTTTTCGTGTTAGTCCAAATTACGAAATTACCCCTAAATAGATAAAGCAATAAATCAAGTATAAAATGCGGAAATTAAATAACACTTGATTTTTACGTGGAAACCCTCACGGGAAAAACCACGGGCTAGTAAGTAAGCCACACTCGAACCTCGAATCCACTAAATGTGTAAACGATTACAACCTAATCCCAGAAGTAATCACACACATACCTAATCCCGGTATGAGTGAACCTAGTCCGATTGCTTGCGAATTAAGCAACCTAATCCCGGTCACAACACAAGACTTAATTCCCTAAAAAGAGATTAACACCCTAAGTGAATATATGAATATTCAAATGCAACATAGAGCAAGGGAAACCCTATATGCTTATCTAAGATGACGAATATTCAATTAAAAACAATCCTAGATATTAAAGCTAAATGACATGTCAAATAGCATAGATAATCATAGATTAGAGAAACCTAGATATCTATCATAAAAACAACACTCAATCAAATCAACACAACAATCTCTATCTTGAATATTAGATTATAATCTAAGAACAATCAAGTAATAAAAGAGATGCCATAATAAATTAAACACTAATTATGTATGATAATAGTGAAAAACTTACCAAAGCAAGTGTGATGATCAAAGACCCATGCAAGCAAGCATCCTAGATATGCTAGAGAATGCTAGATGAACTTTGATGCAAATGGATTTTGGTTTGAGTGTTTGATGAGCAAACTTGATTGCTTTCACTCTTAAAAATCTCTCTTTTTAAAGTAGGGTTCTTGATGATCAAAGAGTCATCTTTAGAACAGGAGAAAGTGATGTATTTATAGGCAAGAAAAACAGAGCATGTGAAAAGACAAGTTTGCCCCTGAAACGCACCGATTGGCGGTTCAATCGGCGTCCAGGCCGCCGTTAATAACCGCCGAATTGGCCCGAGAGGAACAGGGGACCAACGGCAGTTTCATTCGACGGTTTCGTGACCGTCGATCCAACCGCCGAATCAAACCTGAGATTAAAAATCAATCAGGTGTGAAAATGGCGGTTTCATTCGGGACCGCCGTTCAACCGCCGAATTAGGCCGAGAGATAAAATCAATCAGGTCTTGAACGGCGGTTTCGAACGGTGGTCGAGCCCGTCGATCATAACCGTAGAATTGCTCCATATACTACTGCAAGCAAACGGCGGTTTCATTCGGCGGCCAGGCCACCGATCATAACCGCTGATCACCAACAAAGGTGAAAACTAAGGAGAAGCCAAGGGCATTCTCCGTAGGCGGTCCTCGCGCTAAACCAAGCACATTCTAGTGCATGCGTGGACGTTTTTGAAAACTATCGGGAAACGAATTACAAGACCACAAGACACAATTACACATAACAAAATATAACACATAAGTGCAAGTGTGAAATGTGACAAGTGAATAGAATGCACACATATGAAATGTATGTCAAGTGTGTGTGTGCAACTAATCTCTTTAAAGAAAAGTGAGCACATAGAAATTTACCTTCGGTGCTTATCAAGACGAGGTCTTCAAAGGGGTTGAGCAATAGCATCGATACCTAGGCTACCCTTACAAAGAACCCTCAACATGTGGTTTGTCCACGAAATGAGCTAATCAACAAATGGGAACCTTACACATTGTATTTTGGACTTGAATGCTACGTGTCTTGTATGCAAAGCATGTTTGATTCACACATTTTCTTTCAAATAAATCTCCATGTTTCTCTCCAATTAATTGAGATGCATAAAGTGACTTATATTAATTATGCATATCTTGCATGCTACTATCTCTCGTTGCTATGAGAGACCCGGTTGGGGACTACTCATTTGCCTATATCATGACAAAAATGGGGAGTAGTATATGGTAAGGGGAGTTGCAAAATATAGAAGCAATTGGGCATATTGGGGAGAACATTCCTTGAGGGGGAGTAACCCATTGAGGGGGTGCATTGCATACACATACATTTCATAATGTTGTGCCTAATCTTTTACAAATGCAAATGTTTGTTTTTGTTCTCACTTGATTCATCTCACTTTTTACTTGTATTGGAAATGTTAGAAACTTTCTTTTCAGATCTTGATTATTCTACAAGAGATTGAAGACTTAAAGTTTTATTTTTCTTATCTCTTTGTACTATAGAATATCATAGTTATCCCGTTGTTTCTATTTTAATGTGAGGAATCAATGTGAGTGGTGGTTTTGTCACGAAATAGCCAAAGGGGGAGATTGTAAGGTTCCCATTTGTTGATTGGCTCATTTCGTGGACAAACCACATGTTGGGGGTTCTTTGTAAGGGTAGCCTAGGTATCGGTGTTATTGCTCAAGCCCTTTGAAGACCTTGTCTTGATAAGCACCGAAGGTAAATTTCTATGTGCTTACTTTTCTTTAAAGAGATTAGTTGCACACACACACTTAACATGCATTGCATATGTGTGCATTCTCTTCACTTGTCACATTTCACACTTGCACTTATTTGTTATATTTTGTTATGTGTAATTGTGTCTTGTTGTCTTGTAATTCGTTTCCCGATAGTTTTCGCAAACGTCCGTGCATGCACTAGAATGTGCTTGGTTTAGCGCGAGGACCGCCTACGGAGAATGCCCTTGGCTTCTCCTTGGTTTTCACCTTTGTTGGTGATCGGCGGTTATGATCGGCAGCCTGGCCGCCGAATGAAACCGCCATTTGCTTCCAGTAGTATATGGAGCACTTCTACGGTTACGATCGGCGGTCACGACCGCCGTTCAAAACCGCCGTTCAAGACCTGATTGATTTTATCTCTCGGCCTAATTCGGCGGTTGATTCGGCGGTCACGAAACAGCCGAATGAAACCGCCGTTTCATACCTGATTGATTTTTTAATCTCAGGTTTGATTCGGCGGTTAGATCGGCGGTCACAAAACCACCGAATGAAACCGTCGTTGGTCCCCTGTTCCTCTCGGGCCAATTTGGCAGTTATGATCGGTGGCCTAGCCCCCGATTGAAATCGCCGATCGGTGCGTTTCAGGGGAAAACTTGTCTTTTCACATTCTCTGTTTTTCATGCCTATAAATACATCACTTTCTCTTGTTCTGAGTGTGACTCTTTAATCATCAAGAACCCTACTTTCAAAAGAGAGATTTTTAAGAGAGAAAGCTATCAAGTTTGCTTATTAAACACTCAAACCAAAATCCTTTTGCATCAAAGTTCATCTAGCATTCTCTAGCATATCTAGGATGCTTGCTTGCATGGGTCTTTCGTCATCACACTTGCTTTGTTAAGTTTTTCACTATTATCATACATAATTAGTGTTTAATTTATTATGGCATCTCTTTTATTACTTGATTGTTCTTAGATTATATTCTAATATTCAAGATAGAGATTATTGTGTTGATTTGATTGAGTGTTGTTTTTATGATAGATATCTAGGTTTCTATAATCTATGATTATCTAAGCTAATTGACATGTCATTTAGCTTTAATATCTAGGATTGTTTTTAATTGCAAATTCATCATCTTAGATAAGCATATAGGGTTTCCCTTGCTCTATGTTGCATTTGAATATTCATATATTCACTTAGGGTGTTAATCTCTTTTTAGAGAATTAAGTCTTGTGTTATGGCCAGGATTAGGTTGCTT
Organism: Acer yangbiense; assembly: GCA_008009225.1. NCBI lineage: Eukaryota > Viridiplantae > Streptophyta > Magnoliopsida > Sapindales > Sapindaceae > Acer > Acer yangbiense. Next base: position 24,305 of record VAHF01000136.1, on the reverse strand, counting down.
AATTCGCAAGCAATCGGACTAGGTTCACTCATACCGGGATTAGGTAGGTGTGTGGTTACTTCCGGGATTAGGTTGTTATCGTTTTACACATTTAGTGGATTCGAGGTTCGAGTGTGGCTTACTTACTAGCCCGTGGTTTTTCCCGTGAGGGTTTTCACGTAAAAATCAAGTGTTATTTAATTTCCACATTTTATACTTGATTTATTGCTTTATCTATTTAGGGGTAATTTCATAATTTTTACTAATCACGAAAAATTGGGTAATAAGCTTAAAATCTATTCACCCCCCTCTAGATAGTTTTATACACACCGTGCTATAATTTGTTTCAGCCACAGGAGAGAAGGTTTCCTCGTAATCAATACCTTCTTTCTATGTATACCCTTTAGCTACCAATCTAGCTTTAAAGGTTTCCACATTTCCATCCATACCTCTTTTCCTCTTGTATACCCACTTGCACCCAATGGGTTTTATCCCTTTAGGCAAGTCTACAAGGGACTAGACTTTGTTATCGAACATGGATTCAATCTCAGATTGCATTGCCTTTTGCCAATGGCGACTATCAACATCCTCCATTGCTTTCTTATACGTGTAGGGATCATCATCGTTCGGGAGATTCTCCACTGATTCTCCCAGACCGATGTATCTTTCGTGTTGTGTTCTAACCCTCCCACTACGATGAGGAATGGTAGGTTGTTGATCTTGTGTTGGATTGGAACTTACAATTGGGTTAGATTGTGTAACCTCTCGTGGAATTGTATCTCCTGACATCTCATTCAGGACAATTCTACTTCTAGGCACAAAATCATTCATATAATCCTTTTCCAAAAATTTAGCATTTGTCGAAACAAATACTTTAAGATCTGAAGGACTATAGAAATAATATCCTTTAGTTTCTTTTGGATACCCTACAAATATACATGTTTCCGAACGGGACTCCATCTTTTCTGTCTTTCCTTTTAACACATGCGCAGGACAACCAAATATCCTTAAGTGTTGTAAACTAGGCTTGCGCCCAGTCCATAACTCATGCGGTGTTTGAGGAACAGACTTAGATGGTACATCGTTTAGAATGTATATAGTAGTTTGTAAAGCATATCCCCAAAAAGAAATAGGAAGTGTTGAATAACTCAACATAGACCTAACCAATCCAAAAGAGTTCTATTTCTCCTTTCTTCCACCCCATTCTGTTGAGGTGTTCCTGGTGTAGAAAACTGAGAAACTATCCCATTATCAATAAGATATTGCTGAAACTCACCAGATAGATATTCTCCACCACGATCAGATCTCAAGATTTTTATGTGTTTCTCAAGCTAATTTTCTACTTCAGCTTTGAACGCTTTGAACATGTCAAAAGCATCCGACTTATGTCGCATGAGATACACATAGCCAAATCTCGAGTAATCATCTGTGAAGGTGATGAAGTACTCATATCCACCTCTAGCTTGAATGCTCATAGGACCACATACATCAGTGTGTATCAATCCTAAACATTCAGTAACTCTTGCACCTTTGGCCGAGAACGACCATTTGGTCATTTTACCTTCCAAACAAGATTCACAAGTTGGTAGATCATCAACCTTTAAGTCACTTAAAGGTCCGTCACATACCAATCTTTTAATCCTATTAAGGTTAATATGACCTAGGCGTAATTCTCATAGGTAAGTTTCATCTATTGATAATTTTACTCTTTTATGATCAGGTTCCGTTAATTCTGTGTCTAACGAGTGAGAGATATTTCTATGCAAAAAGTATAGACCGTTTTCCAATGTACCTTGGCAAATAATTATGTCATTCTTACTAATAATAAAAACTTTATTAAAAGTAACCGAATATCCAAATTTATTCAAACAAGAAACTGAAATTAAATTCCTCTTGAATTGAGGTACATAATAAACGTCTATTAAATCTAAATGCCTTCTAGAATCCAAATAAACTCTAATATCTCCCACTGCACTTGCAGACACTAACGTTCCATTGCCCAAGTGCAAATTGATTTCATTCTTACTCAGCCTTCTCTTTTCTTGGAACCCCTGCAAGGAATAACAAACATGATTAGTGGCTCTAGAATCTACGATCCAAGAATCAGTAGAATCTGCCAGAAAACATGTTTCAAGATAATTAACATTACCTTCTTCCTTCTTGTTCTGGGACTTTGGGCAATTTCTTTTCCAATGTCCCTTTTCACCACAAAGGAAGCATTTCCCTTTGATCTTGGTTACTTTCTTGGTCTCCTTCTTGGTAGGCCTAAGTTGCTTTTTCTTCTGTTGTTTCTTGACCTTCTGACGGGTCTTAACAGTAGCAACTTTACCAACCATATGAATCTCTTGACCTTTGCTTTTCACAAGGATCTTTTCAGCACTTTGAACATCTTACATCAGGCCTTGTAAGGTGTATTCCTTTTTGTTCAAAGTGTAGTCCAATTTGAACTGATCAAAGGAATCTGACAATGAATTGACAACCATATCAATTTTTGTCTCACCATCTATCTCAGCGCCATGCAGTTCAGCAATGTTGAGATGTGCTATGACTTTCATCATGTGATCCTTCACAGCCTGTCTAGGTTTCATCCTAAGATTCATAAAAGCAGTCACTGCCTCTCTCTTAGTCATCCTGGACTTCATAGCAAACATCTCCTCTAGAGACATCATTATATCAGCAGCAGACTCCATTCCTTCATGCTGCTGTTGCAACACGTCGGAGATAGTAGCCATAATATAACATTTGGCCATATCATCTGAAGTCTTCCACTGCTCATACTCATCTTTTTGCATTATGCTAGATTCATTATTAGGAGCAGGTGGTTTAGGAGTAGTTAGAACAAACTTATGTTTTTCACTTTGCAGCAACAACCCAAATTTCCTTTTCCATGTGACATAATTATCTCCAGTTAAAGTGTTATCTTTCAGGATGTTCATAAGTGATGGGGTCATGATTTCTGAATAAAACAAAACATATATAAGTAAATAATCATGATAAAGCACTTTTAAATATTTATCTTGAATTAAATAAATAACTCAATCATAAAAATTCAACGGTGATCCAACACCTATAAATGTTACGCCTCCTTTGGGAGTTCGCACCATTTACTAGTTAGACTAGGTCCCACCTAATTGTTAACATAACAACCAGCGTTTTCAATTTTAGCCTTGCAATTTTACTGACAAGAACTCTTGGGAGGATATCAATAAAATTACATTGAGTGTGTTACCAAGATATCGACCCTCAATTTTCTCTCACGAAAATCCCTCCTTGGGGAGTAGATTTCGTTTGAGTCCATTGTCTAGTCTATCCTTGTAAGGAAGTATGTTGCTATATTCCATTCATGGAAGCCCCTTGGGGGGATTACCAATAAATAATAAAGCTCAACTAACCTTGGAGGCCATAGGTGTTACAAAAACACCTTCTCCCACTCAATTATTTAAGGCGTGTGATTAAATCCCATAGAATGATTTACCAAGTTATCTAGATGCAAATTTAGATACCTAAATCATTCAATGCATGTTCATACCAAAAGAGATATATGCGTGGCACTCCTATTCTATATGACATGTTATCATACAATAACAAATATTGTAATATTTATGCAAAAATTAAATAGCCACAATTTTGGTCCATCCTAGAAAAGCAAGTAAATTACAATTGTTTAGGAATCCAAGATCTTCAAGTGGCCATCAACCATATGCTCATCCCTCGGCTTCCTCCCATGGGCGAACACACCCCACAACCCCACAAAAGGGCTGCTGTGCACAGCCCATGAGACCACATAGGGCTGCCGTGCGCAGCCCACCAAGATATGGGCTTGCCATACGCAGCCCAATCCACTCCTAGGGTGCACACGGTGCTCGTTCTAGGTTCCGGTTGCTTCCTTTTTCTTCAAGTCTTCAAGTGTTCGATGTTTGAACGTATTACAACTTTATTTAAACAATAAAATACTGCAGGTTTTTTTTTTTTTTTAATCACTGCAGTACTTTTTTACATAAAAAAAAACTGCACTAAAAATAATACAATAAACAAAAACTGCACTTAATATTAATACACTAAAATAAAAAAAATAGCAACTACCAAGAAGGAATTATGGCGATGATAGACCACCCTTCTTGTTACAATTCCATAACAAAAATTACATTGAAAATCTAGGACCAAAATCGAGCAACAACAATCCACATAAAAACATATATAAAACCATACATCCACATGTAATTATATCTGCGAATACCTAGAGTGTCATCTCTTTCTAAACATGCATAATCACAATAAAAAGAAATAGATTCACGTATATATACGTTAATTAATTAAAAGGGTACAACCTAGGCTCTGATACCAATTGTAGGGAAAAATACTGTAGTACAGGCAGCGGAAGCGAGACTAAAATTGGTTTAGTATGTTTTAAAATTTTTCCTTTTTTATGAACCTTAACCCTTTAATTAATTAACTATACATATCAAGTAACAAAAGTAGAATACCTTTTGTCGTGTGATCCGATTGACTTACGTCGATGGTAATCCACAAGATCTTCAATCCTAGCACGAACGTGAATCACCTAGGAGCGTGGTCTCCCTTTTCTTTGAATTGCAAACCTGAGAATGGACAAACAAACTTTCTTTTTCTTTTGTTAGTCACAAAACAATCAAAAGAATACAAAGATTATTCTGATCACTTTTGAGTTCTCAATCTAATGATCGAAACTCGCGTGAACCTAATTCGATGTTGTACACACAAGCTTATTGATGAACAAGCAATTAGTGTACCATCAAAAGAATAATCTCTTCTCTCTTTTATGTCTTGGTAGAATAATCAAACACTTTTCTATGAGTTGAGAAGAATAAGAAAATTGATTTAGTCAAATCATTCCTTCGAGGTGGCCGAACCCTATAGCAAGAATTATATAAGGTGGCCGAATTTTGCTTCCTCTCTCCTTTAGGGTTGCCGAAATCTTCCTATGATTCAATTAGGGTTGCCGCAATTCCTTTACAAAAAAGGATTTGTGTTGCACCCTAATTCACATCAACTTTAGACTTCTAACCCTAATCCAACTCATAAGTATTTTTATTCTTTTATTGACTATAATAAAAAGACTTCTAATTTGATTAAATAAATAAACTTAATTATTTATTTTCTTACCAAACAAGTCTTTTACTTTTAGTATACATATAGTACAACTCTAGGAAACATATTTCCTAATCAGAAAAAGATTTTGTTTCTTAATTAAATAATTAATTAATTAATTAATTAATTCTCATTTAATCAAACAATAAAATAAAATAATATTTTTTTGACTATATACATAGCCTTGCCGCCCCACATAGAATAAAAGGGCCAAATATTATTTCCTTATTTTATTTAATCTATTGGACTTTAAATAAAAAGCCCACATGTGAACCAGACCCATTCTTACTAAAAGAAACAAGCCCACATGCCTTTCATTAATATATTAATATAATTGATCAGTCCATTAAACAAATAATGTGCAAATTATATTCTTAATATATTAAATGCAATTCTAGATGGACCCATAAATTGGTCCGGTAGAATATATCAAGTGATCCATGCAAGTCCGTGTGGATTGGGGATCTTGGCGGGCTATCTAAATTTAAGCTTCAATAGACATAACCTAATCACAATCAACAAATGATTCACTTAGGTCTGATCCATTAATTTTAACTCATTCCACTAAAGAGCTAAAATTGAACTCTTAAATAAAGATAGAATAAGAAGATGTTCCTCATTCATACCCTAGACAATCATGTTGGAGATAGTGTATCCTCATGATTTATATCAGTAATCGCCAAGAGTTCATAGACCGCCTATAACTCTCCAAGTTACCACATTTACTCATATGACCATGTTTTGAACTTGGATATTTTGACTTGTCCAAAAGCCATGTTTTCAATAGTCACTATCGAAAACTCAACGTTGAGATTTAATATCCAATTACCTCAAAACATCCATATGATGATATTATACTCTCATTTAATAAATGGAGCCATGATGTCCATATCTATAAATGAAGTCCTCTATCGATTAACAAATGAATATCACCAAACTATCGAGAATAGACTATGCTACATAATCGTACTCATTGATAACTCAAATGTTATCACTTGCAACCATAAGTCCATCATTTATCTCAGGATTAAGATAGACTCTCCGATTGTCCTGATAATGAAAAGACTATTATCTATTGACGGTTCTAGATAAAGCTTTTCATTGTGATCCTATTCAATGCACCTAGTGCACTATATTCTTTTACTCGAAGACACTTCGATGATTTTAGACTCATCATATCTCATTTGATCCCACTCAAATGCTAGCAAAAGAATTCTACAATGTAAGGATTCCCGTTGTTTTTAATTGGCTTATTTCGTGATCAAACCATATGTGGGGGTTCTTTGTAAGGGTAGCCTTAGTATCGGTCTTAATGTTCGAAACCCTTTTGAAGACCTCGTGTTGATAAGCACCGAAGGTAAATTTCTATGTGCTTACTTTTCTTTGAAGAGATTAGTTGCACACACACACTAAACATTCATTGCATATGTGTGCATTCTCTTCGTTTGTCACAATTCACACTTGCACTTATTTATTATATTTTGTTGTGTGTAATTGTGTCTTGTTGTTGTGTAATTCGTTTCCCGATAACTTTCGGAAACGTCCGCGTATGCACGAGAATGTGCTTGGTTTAGCGCGAGGACCGCCTATGGAGAATGCCCTTGGCTTCTCCTTGGTTTTCACCTATCTAGGTGATCGGCGGTTATGATCGGCGGCCTGGCCACCGACTGAAACCGCCATTTCAGTCCAGATTGGTCTGAAGCATATCTGCGGTTAAGATCGGCGGTCACGACCGCCGTTCGAAACCGCCGTTTCAAGACCTGATTGATTTATCTCTCAGTCTAATTCGGCGGTTGAAACGGCGGGCATGAAACCGCCGTTCGAAACCGCCGTTCATACCTGGTTGATTTTGATCTCTCTGTTCTGTTTCGGCGGTTGGAATCGGCGGTCACGAAACCGCCGAATGAACCGCCGTTTATGCTCTGTTCTTCACGAGCTCAATTCGGCGGTCATGAACGGCGGCCTGGCCTCCGATTGAAACCGCCGATTGGCGCGTTTCTTTGAAACTTACTTAAACGACCACACTTTGATTTGGCCCCCTATATATATGCCACTTTGACTTTAGGTCAATAAAGAGAGTTCATATTCAGAATTCATATTTAGGATATTTTTCAAAGAGAAGAAAAATTCCAAGAACTCCATTCTTGATTCTCAAACACTTTTCATGATCATCAATCATCATCTAGCATCATCTTAGATCATCTAGATGTCATCTAGCATGGAATCTTCATCATACTTTGCTTGGTAAGCTTTTCACTAATATCTTACATGTTTTGTGTTTCTCTTATCTAGCAATCTCAATTAATTACTTGTTTGTTATTTTGTATGATTTAGATACAATATTGAGATGAGTATGATGTATGTTTGAGATTTTATATTGTGCTTGCATATTAGGTTTTGTGCTTAATATTGATTAGCTAAACTAATTGACATGTCATTTAGTTTTGATATCTAGGATTATACTTAATTGCATATTAATCATCTTAGATAAGCATATAGGGTTTCCCTTGCTCTATGTTGCATTTTGGATATTCACATATATTCACTTAGGGTTGTATTCTCTTCAAAGAGAAAGTAAGTCTTGTGTGTAGCATCCGGGATTAGGTTGCTTAGAACGCAAGCAACTTGGACTAGGTTCACTCATACCGGGATTAGGTAGGTGTGTGATTACTTCCGGGATTAGGTTGTAATCGTTTGCACATTTAGTGGATTCGAGGTTCGAGTGTGGCTTACTTACATAGCCCGTGGTTTTTCCCGTGAGGGTTTCCACGTAAAAACCAAGTGTTGTTTTAATTTCCGCACCATATTACAATTGCTTGGTTATATTATCTTGAGGGCATTTTCGTAATTTTGACTAACACGAAAAATTGGGTAAAAAGCGTAAAATCTATTCACCCCCCCTCTAGATAGCTTTATACACACCGTGCTATAATTTGTTTCAATTGGTATCAGAGCGGGTTCCTAGACATACATAGGTGATCCTTGCTTATTTTGGTGTGTTTTGCATTTTGTGTGATTTTTGATCATTCATACATTTGCATTCATTTCATTCATTCATAAACACTATGAGTGGAAACGGTGGAAATGGTGGTGGCCACGAAGGAGCTTCTAGCATAAGGCCTCCACTTCTTACCGGATTGAACTATTCCCAATGGAAAGGGAAGATGGAATCCTACATATGCCAAATTCATGACCGTGCATGGATGGCGGTGGAAGACGGATATGATCTCCCTATGATGACTCCCGATGGTGGAGGACAAGATGTTTTGAAGCCTAAGGCGCAATGGAATGCGCAAGAGTTTGAGGCTTCTAAGTGGAATAGGAAGGCTATGCATGCCATTATGTGTGCTATGGATGAGAATCAGTACAAGCTTATTCAGAATACTCAGATTGCCAAAGTGGCATGGGATATCCTTCTAGTTGCACATGAGGGAACCGAGGTGGTGAAGGAGTCCAAGCTTCAAGTCCTCCAAACTCAGTTTGAGCTACTTAGGATGGGAGAGGATGAATGCTTCAATGACTTCGAAATCAAATTGATGGATATTGTAAATCAAAGCCATCAACTCGGAGACCCGTATTCGGATAGGAGAGTCAAGCAAAAAATTATGAGATCTCTCCCCGATAGGTTTGAATCCAAGGTGACGGCCATAGAAGAAAATAGTGGCTACATGGATATGAAGCCAAGTGAGGTGATTGGGCGTCTCCTTGCATATGAGTCTAGGAAGGCTCCTAGCACCACTACTCCTCCTAAGAAGTCTAAAGGAATAGCTTTGAAAGCATCTAAGGATGCAAAGAGGCAAAGCATGAATCGGATGAAGACCTTGCCTTATTTGTGAAAAGGTTCAACAAGGTTATGGGGTTCAAGAAGAAGAAGGGATTTGGGTCAAGAGGACAAGATTTGAAGAAAAAGAGTTCCTTCAAGAAGTTTGAGCCTAGACAAGAGAGGACCGAAGGAAAGGGGTCCGATGCTTTGAATGTGGTGGGATTGGTCACTTTGCCCCCGAATGTGCTAATCACAATGAAAAGAAGAAGAGCAAAGTGATGGCCGCCACTTGGAGTGGGAGTAGTGATGACTCCAATGAGGAAGATGAGTCTTCAAGTGAAGAAGAGCTCATGGCTAACCTCCTAGCTTTTGTCTCCTCACATAAGAGCAAAAGTGGTAGTGAGAAAGAGGAAATGAGTCAAGAGGAAAATGACTCAAGTGAAGAAGAAAGTGATTCCTCATCTAACTCCATAAGTAGTTTTGTGGAGAAAAAGGTGCTTGCTAAATGCCATGCCGAGTTTAATGATTTAGCTCAAGAGCACAAGAAAGATCAAGATGTTGAGAGAAGAAAATCTTGAGCTTGCATCTCATAATGACCACTTAGGTGAACAAGTGGAAAAATTCAAGAAGATAGAAGATAAGCTAAGAGAGGAGTTAGCTTTATCTAGGAGGAATGAAGAAAGTCTAAAGAGTGAGCTTGAAGAAGTTAGAAATTCTATGACTAGGATGGATTCTAGCACCAAGAAGCTTGACCATATGCTTGGTGTTGGAAAGAGTCCATGTGACAAGAGGGGTCTTGGGTATGAAGATGACAAGAAGATCTCTACCTCTAACAAGACCGTGTTTGTCAAGAGCTTGAAGAAAGAAGAAACTTCATTTGTGCAAGCTCCTAGAAAGAAATTAGAAGTAGGACAATGCTCTAATGCACAAGTGAAGATGGGTCCAAGAAGGAAACCTCAAGCTCAACCCCCTCCTCAAATGGCTCACAAAGGAAAGAGACCTATCATGCAACCTCAAGCTAGGAAGCAACCAAGACCGGTTCAACAACGAAGAAGGATTGAACCCTTTCATCCACAAAGACAAGGACAAGGTATGATTCCTTATTTCACTCCTATATGTCATTTTTGTGGATTTGATGGTCATATTAGACCACATTGCTTTCGATATATAAAAATGTGCAAAACTAGAAGCATGATAGAGAAGAAAAAGAAAAGAGCCATGATGCATGTTCCTAGGAATGATAATATATTATGCATGATCCTAGGACATCTAGAGCCCATATACCAAAAACCACTAAGAAAGCTAAGATTGTTTCTAGGTGGATTAGAAAGAATGACATTGTTTGCCATGTTGCTCAAATAGCCTTGAAGGCAAATTCTTCTAATTTTTGGTATCTAGATAGTGGGTGCTCTAGGCACATGACGGGAAACAAGAGTTTCTTCGAGACTCTTGTTATGGAGGAAGGTGGATATGTCACTTTTGGTGATGGATCCAAAAAGAAAGTTGTAGGGAAAGGAACCATTTCCGTTCCCGGATTACCCTCCTTATCCGATGCTTTATTTGTTGATGGCTTGAAAGCCAATTTAATAAGCATTTCACATCTAAGTGATGAAGGATATTCCGTCTTGTTTTGTAAAGATGATTGCTCGATCCTAAAGCCCGATGGACAAACCTTATTGAAAGGTATGAGATCTAGCGACAATTGCTATTGTCTTGAAGCTAGAATAGTCTCAAACAATGTGTCCATGGATGAGCAAATTGAGTTGTGGCATGAAAGACTTGGCCACATGAACTTTAGGGATCTACGGACCCTTGGAAAGTTCGAGTGTGTGCGTGGTCTCCCTAAGCTTGGGAAGAAAGCCAATGGTGTTTGTGGACCTTGCCAACAAGGAAAGCAAACTAAAAGCATGCACAAAAAGGGTAAGTATCTCACCACCAAGGAGCCACTTGAGCTTCTCCACATGGACCTCATGGGTCCCATGCAAATCGAAAGTTTGGGTGGAAAGAGATACATTTTTGTATGTGTTGATGATTTCTCTAGATTTACATGGACATACTTTCTTAGAGAAAAATCCGAAACTTTTTATAAGTTTAAAATGCTTTGTACTAAATTACAAAATGGAATGAAATCTAACATTAGAAGCATTAAACGGATTAGAAGTGACCATGGGAGAGAGTTTGAGAATGCCTCTTTTGAAAGCTTTTGTGATAGCTTAGGCATCTTCCATGAGTTTTCGGCTCCTAGGACACCTCAACAAAATGGAGTTGTTGAGAGGAAGAATAGGGTCCTCCAAGAGATGGCCCGAGTGATGTTGCTTAGCAACAATGTCCTAGGAACCTATGGGCCGAAGCCATCAATACGGCTTGCTATATAGGAAATCGTGCGTTCCTAAGGCCCGGTTCTAGAAACACCTCCTATGAGCTATGGAAGGGTAGGAAGCCAAATGTTAGCTACTTCCACACATTTGGAAGCAAATGCTACATTTTAAATGACCGTGATCAACTTGGCAAGTTGATGCTAAGAGTGATGAGGGTATCTTTATTGGCTACGCCTTGAATAGTAAAGCCTATAGAGTTTTCAACTTGAAGACTCGAACCGTCATGGAATCATCAAATGTGGTCATTGATGATACTAGGCTCAAGTCTAATAACCATGAGGAGGAGGATGTTCTAGAGGATGACTCTCCTTTGGAGAGGGTTGTGGTGACTCCCAATGTTGGGACATCTAATGAAGTCACACACCCATTACTAGAGTTCCTCTCTTGGACTCTAAAGAACCCGCTCCATGGGTTAGGAAACTCCATGATAAAGAAGATATCATTGGAGAGGTAAATTAGGGTGTTAGGACTAGACGTCAACTTGCTAATCTTATTAGCTATACTTGCTACACCTCTCAAATTGAACCCAAAAAGGTTGAAGAAGCCCTACATGATGAATTTTGGGTTCTTGCCATGCAAGAAGAGCTAAACCAATTCGAAAGGAATGAGGTTTGGACTCTAGTTCCTAGGCCTAAGACCACTAATGTCATAGGCACTAAATGGATATTTAGGAACAAATCCGATGAGGATGGCAACATAGTGCGGAACAAGGCTAAACTTGTAGCACAAGGGTACTCTCAAATTGAGGGTATCGACTTTGAGGAGACATTTGCTCCCGTTGCCCGCTTAGAGTCCATTAGGCTTCTCTTGTCCATCTCTTGTGTGCACAAGTTCAAATTGCACCAAATGGACGTCAAGAGTGCCTTCCTCAATGGCTTCTTGCAAGAGGAAGTGTTTGTTGAACAACCCAAGGGGTTTGTGGATGCACACCACCCCAACCATGTCTATCGCCTCAAGAAGGCACTATATGGGTTGAAACAAGCACCGAGGGCTTGGTATGAGCGCCTCACTCAATTTCTTGTTGACAATAACTACACAAGAGGTAGTGTTGACAAGACACTATTCATCAAGAGAGACAATGATGAGCTTTTCATAGCTCAAATATATGTCGATGACATAGTGTTTGGCTCCACCAACAACACCAAGGTCCAACAATTTGTTGATGTTATGTCTCATGAATTTGAGATGAGTCTTGTTGGTGAGCTTAATTACTTCATAGGTTTGCAAATTAGGCAACTTGATAATGGGATCTTCATAACCCAAGCCAAATATGCCAAAAACCTTGTGAAGAAGTTTGGTCTTGAAAAAGCCAAACATTGTGACACTCCTATGAGCACCACTTTGAAGCTAAGCAAGGATGCTAGCGGTAAAAGTGTGGACCAAACCTTATATCGTGGCATGATAGGGAGCTTGCTCTATTTGACCGCAAGTAGGCCCGATATTTCTTTTAGTGTAGGAGTTTGTGCTAGGTACCAATCCGATCCCAAGGAGTCCCATCTCTCTTCGGTTAAGAGAGTCATTCGCTTTGTGAATGGGACTTCCAACTATGGGATTTGGTACTCATTTGACACTAATCCTAGTCTTGTAGGATATAGTGATGCGGATTGGGCAGGAAATTGTGATGATAGGAAGAGCACATCGGGCGGTTGCTTCTTTCTAGGCAACAACTTGGTGTCTTGGTTTTGCAAGAAGCAAAACTCGATTTCCTTGTCCACGGCGGAAGCCGAGTACATAGCCGCGGGGAGTGGATGCACTCAACTTATGTGGATGAAGCAAATGCTAGTGGATTACGGATTCAACCAAGGTACTCTCACTCTCTTTTGTGATAACATGAGTGCCATTAATATTTCCAAGAATCCGGTGCAACATTCTAGAACTAAGCATATTGACATCCGCCATCACTTCATTAGAGAGCTTGTTGAAAATAAATGCATAGTACTTGAACATGTAGGTACTAATGATCAACTTGCGGACCTATTTACTAAACCCTTAGATGCTACTCGATTTAAAACTCTTAGTAGATCTATTGGGGTATGTCTTGTGGAGTGATGTTCTATGATTGACCCCATATGGGGAACTCAAGCAAAGAGAGCTATTTTGCATTCTTGTATCTTGCAAAAAATTTGAAATATCTTATGCCTCTTCTTTTAATTGCTTGAGTAAGCTTGGTTGTACATATGTATATATGTTTTAAAATTCCATAAGTGTGAACCTTGCTTGTCTACAATCCATGTCATATTTATGTTCAAACATGCATTTTTGGACTAGGAGATGTACATAGGAAGTATGATTTGAATAACCTATGATTATCTCCATGACATGATGATTCTTTAATAACATGCTAATGACAAATGAAAAAGCATGAAATTCATAAAACATGCTCACATGAAAAGCATGAATTGATGATTGCATATTCTTAAAAATGCAAAACTTGTGTGAAAACTTATGAGACTCAAAATGAATAAAGGATCTTGTATCCATTCAAAGGAATTTACATTCCAAATGTCTCTCTTTCTTTATTAGTTGAACATGGTTACTATCATACGGATAATTTTATCCGGAAAAATCAAATAGGGTGCAAAGTCGCTCATGCCATGTTTCGCTTATAAAGTTAGATATAGTTGCTCTTAAATTGAAATCAATAATCTCTATATCCTTGCTTTTCCCATGACATTGGTGAAATTGGTTTGAATTCTTATTAGAAACCTTTGTCATTTGCTTTGCCAAATACCATTGTATTTTGGACTTGAATGCTATATGTCTTGTATGCAAAGCATGTTGGATTCACACATTTTCTCAAAATAAATCTCCTTGTTTCTCTCAAATTGATTGAAGTGCATAAAGTGACTTATATGTATATGCAAGTCTTGCATGCTTCTATCTCTCGTTGCTATGAGTGACCCGGTTGGGGACTACTCCTTTGCCTATATCATGACAAAAAGGGGGAGTAGGATATGGTAAGGGGAGGTGCAAAATATAGAAGCTATTGTACACTTTGGGGAGAACATACATTGAGGGGGAGTAACCCGTTGAGGGGGAGCATTGCATTTGTCATACATTGCATACATTTGGTAATGTTGTGCCTAAATTCTAATAATGCAAATGCTTGGTATTGTTCTCACATGATTAATCTCACACTTTTCTTGTATTAGAAATGTTAGAAACTCTTTTCAGGGATTGTTTATTCTACAAGAGGATTGAAGACTTCAAGTTGCATTCTCTTATCTCTTTGTAATGTAGAATATCATTATAGTCCCGTAGTTTCTATTTTTTGTGAGGAATCATTGTGAGTGATGGTTTTGTCACGAAATAGCCAAAGGGGGAGATTGTAAGGATTCCCGTTGTTTTTAATTGGCTTATTTCGTGATCAAACCATATGTGGGGGTTCTTTGTAAGGGTAGCCTTAGTATCGGTCTTAATGTTCGAAGCCCTTTTGAAGACCTCGTGTTGATAAGCACCGAAGGTAAATTTCTATGTGCTTACTTTTCTTTGAAGAGATTAGTTGCACACACACACTAAACATTCATTGCATATGTGTGCATTCTCTTCGTTTGTCACAATTCACACTTGCACTTATTTATTATATTTTGTTGTGTGTAATTGTGTCTTGTTGTTGTGTAATTCATTTCCCGATAACTTTCGGAAACGTCCGCGCATGCACGAGAATGTGCTTGGTTTAGCGCGAGGACCGCCTATGGAGAATGCCCTTGGCTTCTCCTTGGTTTTCACCTATCTAGGTGATCGGCGGCCTGGCCGCCGACTGCGTATGGTTAGACATAGACTCCGATAGAGCAGGGTACACGGGAGGTGTATGCACTCTTGAGGAATTTCTAATCTACCATCGATGTTGGTTTTGTGTGGTGTCCAATATATGGTGGTTTCGCATCATTGAGGGATTTCACTCTTTCCAATAGGGTTGGGTAGGCTTAGACTTCACTAGGTTAGGTGAGCTAAAGATTGGTCACTTTGTGAATATTCTATGTTTACTTTCCAATAATATAGTACCCAATGGTTGTAGTTCAACCCGTGGATGTTTCCTCCTTGGAGGTTTTACCACGTTAAAAAATCTCTTGTGTTAATTCTTCCTATCTCTATCTCTTATATTTTACTTGTATATTTTTATTATCTTGTTTCATAATATTCACTTGATGTATTGTGAAGCAAGACTTTGTATAGTGTGTTTAGTGAATTCATTTTATTGATCAATTTTATTTCTATGATTCTTTTGTTTATTGTATTTGTGTATAGTGATATTTGATCACTCTTGTAACTCATTGAACATATAGTGAAATACAAGTATTCTTTGTTATTATACTTATTTGTTTGTTTACCTCATATAACTTGATGATGTATGTAGACCATGCTTATATGATTACCTATTCATATTGTCTATGTATGTTGTCCTTTGTTAGTATATTTGTTGTATGTAAGGCAACATTGAGGGACAAACGAAAGTTTGTTCAAGGGATAGAAAAAGGCGTAAAAAACCTATTCACCCCCCCCCCCCCCCCCCCCCCCCCCCCCCCCCCTCTAGGTATGCCTTAAGCAATTTAACTATGTTTGTATACTTTCATTTTGCCATCCTATTCGCTTCGCCTCAAGACCAGGAAGAGCCTCATGGCATTCCTGCTGCCTCGATCGGGGAATACCCCCCTCCAAGAAGAATCTGGTGCTTGAGAGCATAAAAGGCGTAGTCATCTGCCAGATTTTGTTTAACCAAGACCAGAAGAGCCTATATGGACCACCTGAAGCCTCGGACGGGGAATTCCCCCCTCCAGGATTAATCAAGCACCACCAGGATTAATCAAGCACTAAGGTAAGCCTTAGTAGTCTACCCAAACGAGTAGCCAGAGGAATCAAGACAGTCCATCAGGATGCATGACATTACGTTTCATTACATCGCCGTATCTCAGCAAGAGAGACCTACTACTAGGGCAACCTTGGTTGCCAACCAGGATTTACTAATAAAGCATCAAAAACCTCCCATCCCGATTAGACTGATTGAATTCACCCAGGTTAAGGACTTCAGGTTAAGATGGGCCCTCTACATATACAAAAGTACTCGTCAGGAAAGCACAACAAACCAAGGGACCATCATCCAAGAACGATATAGGAAAGAAATTTCAATTAATCAATGGGAATGCCCAGTTCCCATGTTCGGGCTACAAAAAAAAAAAAAAAAAAAAACTATCAATGTAGCTGGGAAAACAATAAGAGAATTAAGTTTTTTCCTCCGCCGTTGGTCTTTGCCCAGACCCACCTTCTTCGTCAGCCCCTTCGCCACCAGTGGCGTCATGAACTTCTTCAACACCGGCTACAACTATTCCAGGGGGAGGACCCATCTTGTCAGTCGGGGGCACTGAATCTCGTAACAAGTCAGTTGGAGAAACCAAGGGACTCCGGGTACTTTTCTCCACAAATTCGGAAGCAATGGCTGCATGAGAAGGACCTCCCTAGTCCTGGTCTTCGAATTGGGCAACTCGAGCCATAATCAAATCTCGATCCCAGTTAAGAGTGTTTTGCAAGTCAAAGGGAGGAGGAAGTGCCTTGGCAACCTCGTATGAAGCCGTGAAATACCCATCCCCGAAGGAGGAGTCCACCCTAGACTCCAAGGTGAAACAAATTAGAGGCGTGTTCTATATAAAGCTAGAGGGGGGGTGAATAGATTTTAGCTATTATTACCCAATTTTCGCATGCAAGTCAATTTTACGAAAATGCCCCTACTAGTCAAAAATACATACAAGTGTAATATTGTGCGGAATTTAAATAACACTTGATGTATACGTGGAAACCCAACCACTGGGAAAAACCACGGGCTGTTTAGTGCGCCACACTCGGACCTCAAAATCCACTAATCGAAATGGAGTTTACAACCTATGTAGACCTCGTCTAACACTCCGGTCAATAACCCCCCACTTCTACCACTCGGGCCTTTAAAAGTGGCTCTAGTCCAATTGCTTGAGGCCTAAGCAACCTTAGCCTCAAGACTTGATTCTCTAAGAAGAGATTATGCAACCTATGTGAATATGTATTAATATTCAAATAACAAACAAGACTAGGTAACCTTAGATGCTTATCTAGGATGATTATATAATCAATTTAATCAACCCTAGATATCAATTGCTAAATGACATGTCAAATAGCTTAGCTAATCAAGATTAAGCAAAAACCTAATTAGCTATCACAAAAACAACACTCAATTAATTCATCACAATTAATTCTCTATTCTTGTATTTATCATATGATCAACAACATACAAGTAAATAAAAAGAGAATATGCTTGATAGTTAAAATACTAAAATAAGATGAAACTAATCAAAATCTTACCAAGCATATTGTGATGATGCAATCCATCATAGATGCTTCTATGTAGACATAGAGAGCAATATGAAATTTGATGCAAAAAGATTTGATTGAGTGTTTAAAGTGGGTTCTTGAATTGATTTTTTCTCAAAAATCTCTCTTGAAAGATTAGGGTTCTAATTGCTCAAGAGACTTCCTTCAGAGATTGAGAAAACAAGATATTATAGACATCAAGAATTGGGCATGTGAAAAGACACTTTTGCCCCTGAAACTCACCGTTCGGCGGGTTCAATCGGCGCCATGGCCGCAGATGACGACGCCGAATTGAGCTCGTGAAGAACAGAGCATTAACGGCGGTTCATTCGGCGGTTTGTGACGCCGATCCGATACAACGCCGAATCAAACGCGAGAGATTAAAATCGATCAGGTATGAAGGCGGTTTCGAACGGCGGTCGTGACCGCCGATCTTGACCGCATAATTGCTTCAGACCAAACTGGACTGAAAACGGCGGTTTATTCGGCGGCCAGGCCGCCGAAAATAACCGCCGATCACCAACATGGTGAAAACCAAGGAGAAGCCAAGGGCATTCTCCATAGGCGGTCTTCGCGCGAAACCAAGCACTAATTAGTGCAAGCGCGGACGGTTCCGAACAATGGGGCGGAAACGAATTATAAGGCACAATATACACACAACAAGATATATCAACCAAAGTGCTAGTGTGTAAGGACATGTGAAGAGATGCACATAAAATAGCAAGTATGCAATCATAGCAAGAATGCTAAGTGAGTGTTGCTACTAAATATCTTCAAAGAAAAACAAGCACACGAGATTATACCTTTGGCGTGCTTGTATCTAGAGGTCATGGAAGGGCCTTGATCTTCAATACTAAACATTAGACTACCCTTACATTCAAAACCCCAACATGTGGTTTGACCACGAAATAAGCCAATCAACAAAACGGGAATCCTTACAATCTCCCTTTGGCTATTCGTGACAAAACCACCACTCACATGATTCCTCACAACCAAAATAAACTAGGGGTCAATGAAGATTTTCTACAATACAAAGAGATATTAAAAAATAAAACTTGAAGTTCAATCTCTTGTAGAACAATCATTTCTGAAACAAGGTTTCTAAACTTTCCAAAACAAGTAAAAGTGAGATGAATCAAGTGAGGACATAAACAAGCATTTGCATTTCTAAGAAATTAACACAAATCATGCAAGTATGATGATGCAATGCTCCCCCTCAAAGGGTTACTCCCCCTCAATGTATATTCTCCCAATGTGCACCAATTGCTACAAACAATTTGCACCTCCCCTTACCACAATATACTCCCCCTTTTTGTCATGATATAGACAAAGGAGTAGTCCCCAACGGGTCACTCAAGGCAAAGAGAGATAGTAGCATTCTAGTATATGCATAATCAATATAAGTCACTTTATGCAATCTCAATTAATCGGAGAGAAACGAGGAGATTTATTAGATTAAATGTGTGGAAACAAAATGCTTTGCATACAAGAATATGCATTCAAGTCCAAAATACCATGGTATTTGGCAAAGCAAATGACAAAAGGTTCTAATAGGAATTCAAACCAATTTCACATGTTCATGAGGGAAGCAAGGATATAGAAATTTCATTGATTTCAATTTAAGAACAACTATATCCAAATTTATAAGCTAAACATGTCATGAGCAACTTTGCACCTATTTGATTTTTCCGGGAATGAAACCCGTATGATAGTAGACATGTTCAACCATAAATAAAAAGAGAGAGACATTGGATTGTAAAATCCTTGAATGGATACTAGATCCTTTTTCATTTGAAGTCTCATTAGCTTTTTCACACAAGTTTTTGATTTAAGAACGCAATTATCAATTCATGCTTTTTCATTTGAGCATGTACATGATTTCATGCTTTTCATAAGACATTAGCATGTTATTTAAGAATCATCATGTCATGGAGATAATCATAGGTCATTCAAATCATACTTCTACATACATCTCCTAGTCCAAAATGCATGTTTGAACATAAATATGACATGGATTGTAAACAAGCAAGGTTCACACTTATTGAATTGAAAACATAATACATATGTGCAACCAAGCTTACTCAAGCAATCAACCAAGAAGCATAAGATTTTTCAAATTTTTTGCAAGTGAAAGAATGCAAAAATAGCTCTCTTTGCTTGAGTTCCCATATGGGGTTAGTATCATCCTTCATTAATGAAGGGCATGAGGTCCTATGGACCTACCAAGTCATTGGACTTAGGTGAACTATTTGAGACTTGTTAGTCTCGTAGCAAGCGGGTTCATTTTCCTTATCCACATAGATAAACATTTTTCTTCCTAGTGGACAAAGTTCAAGAGTACTAGAATTAATAGGATCATGAATATGAATGTTTTCCTTCCTATTAGCATGCATTCTAGCTTTATAATTTCTCTTTTCAATCATGCTTTTGATTCTACATAATTTAATGAAATGAAAGCAATTTGGTCTAATGTGACCATTAATACCACAAAAGTGACATGTAGGGATAAATTTAGAATTCATACCATGTCCTTGTGCATGCATAGGAGCATCCCATGACTTTGTGTTGAGCGGGTTCAAATCTTCTTTGTTGTTGAACCGGTCTAGCTTGCTTCCTTGTTTCATTTTGCATGATTGGCCTCTTCCCTTGATGAATATGAGCTTGAGGGAAGTTAGGTTGAGGAACTTTTTGAGCTTGAGGTTGTCTCTTAGGAGCTACCTTCACTTGTGCATTCTTGAACATTGTCCTAGATCAATTTTCTTCTAGGAGTGTGCACCGGTGAGGCTTCTATCTTGCCCAAACTCTTGACAAAGACGGTCTTGGTTGGAGTAGTGATCTCCTTGTTCTTCATACCCAATACCTCTCTTGTCACAAGGGTTCTTTCCACTACCAAGAATGTGGTCAAGTTTCTTGGTGCTTGTAGTCATCCTAGACAATGACTCTATGGCTTCAACAAGCTCTCTCTTCAACCTTCTTCATTCCTCTTAGACATAGCTAGCTCATCCCTTAGCTTGTCTTCAATCTTCTTGGATGCCTCCACTTGTTTACTTAAGTGGTCATTGTGTGTTGAAAGTTCTAGATTTTCATCCTCTAAAATCTTCAACTTTATTTTTTCTTCTCCAATGAACTTTCACACTTGACTATAAAGTCATTTACATCCATTTTCTCTACACTTCCATTTGTAGAGTTAGATGAGGAGTCATCTTCACTTAAGTTATCTCCTCCACTCTCATTCTCACTAATGGAGTCATTTCCCTCATTTAGACCTCCACCTTGGTCTCTTGAGTCAATGAGAGTCATATCCCAATGAGTAGCTACATATCACTCTAGAGCTACTTCTTCATCTTTTTCTTCTATGGGATCACTAGTCAAGTCATTCTTACCAACAACTTTATCTTCTACACAAGTGGCCCAAATGCCGTGTAGTTGATGGTAAGCTCATCATCACTTGATGACTTATCTCCCTCTCCGGAGTCATCACTTTCACTCCATGTGGCGGCCATCACTTTTGCCATCTTGTTCTTCAAGTTCCCACAATCCGGTGAGATGTGACCTATACCACCACACTCATAGCATTGGACCCCTTCTTCTCACTATGCTCTTGCCTAGGCTCAAAATTCTTGAAGGGAGCTTTTTCTTCAAGTCTTGGCCTTTGGATCCAATGCCCTTGTTCTCGAACTTGACAAACTTCTTGAATCTTCTAAGTAGCAAAGCCATGTCTTGGTCCGAGTCACCTTTTTCTCCTCCTTCCAACCTTGGAAGCTTTCAAAGCAATTCCTTTTGCTTTTTAGGAGGTGAAATACTAGGAGCCTTCCTAGATTCATAGGCGAGGAGTCTTCCAATCACCTCGCTCGGCTTCATATCCTTGTATGTGCTATTTTCCTCTAAAGCCGTCACTTTTGATTCGAACCTAGCGGGGAGAGACCTCATAATTTTCTGCTTAACTCTCCTATCCGAATAAGGATCACCGAGTTGATGGCTTTGATTCACAATATCCATCAACTTGACTTCAAAGTCATTGAAGCACTCGTCCTCCTCCATTTTAAGCAACTCAAATTGCGTTTGAAGGACTTGTAGCTTGGAATCCTTAACGACATCGGTTCCTTCATGTGCAACCTGTAGGATATCCCATGCCTCCTTGGCTATCCTAGTGTTCTGAATCAGTTTGTACTGATTTTCATCCACTGCACATAGAAGAGCATGCCATGCCTTCCTATTCCATTTTGAAGTCTCAAACTCTTCAGGTGACCACTGGGCCTTTGGCTTGAGTACTTCTTCTCCACCACCCGTGGGAGTCATCATAGGAGGTGCATACCCATCTTCAATTGCCATCCATGCCCTATCATGGATTTGGCACACATATGCCTCCATCTTGCCTTTCCATGAGGCATAATTCACACCGGTGAGGAGAGGAGGCCGTGTGCTTGAAGCACCCTCATGGTTGCCACCGAATCCACTCATTGTCTCAAATGAATGAATGAAATGTATGCAAAATGTATGAATGAGCAAAAATCACACAAATGCACAACACACCTAAAATGAGCTAGGATCACCTAAGTATATCTAGGAACCCGCTCTGATACCAATTGAAACAAATTAGAGGCGTGTTCTATATAAAGCTAGAGGGGGGGTGAATAGATTTTAACTATTATTACCCAATTTTCGCATGCAAGTCAATTTTACGAAAATGCCCCTACTAGTCAAAAATACAACAAGTGTAATATAGTGCGGAATTTAATAACACTTGATGTATACGTGGAAACCCAACCACTGGGAAAAACCACGGGCTGTTTAGTGCGCCACACTCGGACCTCGAAATCCACTAATCGAAATGGAGTTTACAACCTATGTAGACCTCGTCTAACACTCCGGTCAATAACCCCCCACTTCTACCACTCGGGCCTTTAAAAGTGGCTCTAGTCCAATTGCTTGAGGCCTAAGCAACCTTAGCCTCAAGACTTAATTCTCTAAGAAGAGATTATGCAACCTATGTGAATATGTATGAATATTCAAATAACAAACAAGGCTAGGTAACCTTAGATGCTTATCTAGGATGATGATATAATCAATTTAATCAACCCTAGATATCAATTGCTAAATGACATGTCAAATAGCTTAGCTAATCAAGATTAAGCAAAAACCTAATTAGCTATCACAAAACAACACTCAATTAATTCATCACAATTAATTCTCTATTCTTGTATTTATCATATGATCAAACATACAAGTAAATAAAAGAGAATATGCTTGATAGTAAAAATACTAAAATAAGATGAAACTAATCAAAATCTTACCAAGCATATTGTGATGATGCCAATCCAATCATAGATGCTTTCTATGTAGACATAGAGGATGCAATATGAAATTTGATGCAAAAAGGATTTGATTTGAGTGTTTAAAGGTGGATTCTTGATTTGATTTTTTCTCAAAAATCTCTCTTGAAAGTTTAGGGTTCTAATTGCTCAAGAAACTTGATCAGAGATTGAGAAAATAAGATATTTATAGACATCAAGAATTGGGCATGTGAAAAGACACTTTTGCCCCTGAAACGCACCGTTCGGCGGTTTCAATCGGCGGCTAGGCCGCCGATGACGACCGCCAAATTGAGCTCGTGAAGAACAGATCATTAACGGCGGTTTCATTCGGCGGTTTCGTGACCGCCGATCCAACCGCCGAATCCAACCCGAGGGATTAAAATCGATCAGGTATGAACGGCGGTTTCGAACGGCGGTCGTGACCGCCGATCTTGACCAAATAATTGCTTCAGACCAATCTGGACTGAAACGACTGAAACGGCGGTTTCATTCGGCGGCCAGGCCGCCGATCATAACCGCCGATCACCAACAATGGTGAAAACCAAGGAGAAGCCAAGGGCATTCTCCATAGGCGGTCTTCGCGCGAAACCAAACACTCATTAGTGCAAGCGCGGACGTTTCCGAACAATGTCGGGAAACGAATTATAAGGCACATATACACACAACAAGATATATCAACCAAAGTGCTAGTGTGTAGAGTGACATGTGAAGAGATGCACATAAAAATAAGCAAGTATGCAATCATAGCAAGAATGCTAAGTGGTGTGTGCTTACTAATCTCTTCAAAGAAAAACAAGCACAAGAGATTATACCTTTGGCGTGCTTGTATCTTGAGGTCATGGAAGGCCTTTGATCTTCAACTAACCACTTAGACTACCCTTACATTCAAACCCCAACATGTGGTTTGACCACGAAATAAGCCAATCAAAAAACGGGAATCCTTACACCAGCCTTCATAAGAAACCAGCAATGCCCTATGGTCATCTAAAGATGTCATCTCCCGCCTTAAAATAGGGCTCGTCTTCATTACAGGCATGGTTTGATCTGGCAACTTCCCGTCTAATCAGAAGTCATCCTGTATTCAAATCATATCAAGGCCGCTTCCTGCCAGCATACAGAATTTAGAGCTTCCTGAACTAAGGAGAAACGTCTCATCGAGCTAGGCCAGATCATTCCTAGCTTCCTCCAATTGGTCTGAGGAGCCAGATTGTCCTCTTTTAGAAATCGCTGTTGCTGCCCCTATGGCTCCAGGGCGAACTTGAAACCCTACAAAGAAATAAAAAGATATGAAACAGAAGGGATCTGCATACAGCAATTTAAGGGACCCAAGCATTCCGTCGTAAAATCCGCCCCTTTACACGCTAAATATCAATTGGGAGAGATGACATGACTGCAATCCACCTTGAA
>VAHF01000135.1:0-39780 GCA_008009225.1 Acer yangbiense | reverse complement strand
CCAACTATAACCTTGCAAATGGGGAATATGTAGGGGAAAAAAAATACCAATCAACGCAGCGGAAGGGAGAGATTAAAAGAGATTTAGTATAGTTTAAAATTTTCCTTTAATGAACTTAACCCTTTAAATTAATTAAACATATATATAAACTAATAAAAGTTTAATACCTTTTGTCGTGTGATCCGAATGACCTGCGTCGATGGTAATCCGCAAGATCTTCAATCCTAGCATGAACGTGAATCACCTAGGAGCGTGGTCTCCCTTTTCTTTGAATTGCGTACCTGAGAATGGATAAACAAACTTTTTTTTTCCTTTTGTTAGTCACAAAAACAAACAAAAGACTACAAAGATTTTCCCGGTCACTTTTGAGTTCTCAATCTAATGATTGAAACTCGCGTGGTGAACCTAATTCGATGTTGTACACACAAGCTTATTGATGAACAAGAATTAGTGTACTATCAAAAGATAATCTCTTCTCTTTTTTGTCTTGGCCGAATAATCAAACACTTTCTATGAGTATGAGAAGAAGAAGAAATTGATCCAGTAAACCCTAGGGGGTGGCCGAACCCTATAGCTTGTATTATATAGGGTGGCCGAATTTTACTTCTCCTTTCCTTTAGGGTTGCCGAAATCTACATGTGATTCTATTAGGGTTGGCCGAAAATCCTCTACAAAAAAGATTTGTGCTTTACCTAATTCCCATCAACTTTAGACTCCTAACCCTAATCCAACTCATAAGTTTTTATTCTTTAATTGACTTAATAAAAAGACTTTCCTATTTGATTAAATAAATAAAACTTATTATTTATTTTCTTACCAAATAAGTCTTTTACTTTTAGTATACTACTACCAATAGTATAACTCTAGGAAATATATTTCCTGATCTAAAAAGATTTTGTTTCTTAATTAAATAATAATTAATAATTAATTAATTCATTTAATCAAACAATAAAATAAAATAATATTTTTGACTAATTACATAGCCTTGCCGCCCCACATCATATATATGGGCCAAATATTAATTCCTTATTTTATTTAATCCATTGGACTTTAAATAAAAAGCCCACATATGAACCAGATCCATTCTTACTAAAAGAAACAAAGCCACATGCCTTTCATTAATATATAATATAATTGATCAGCCATTAAAAAATAATGTGCAAATTATATTCTTAATATATTAAATGCAATTCTAGATGGACCTATAAATTGGTCCGGTAAAATATATCAAGTGATCCATGCAAATCCGTGTGGATTGGGGATCTTGGCGGGCTATCTAAATTTAAGCTTCAATAGACATAACCTAATCACAATCAACAAATGATTCACTTAGGTCCGATCCATTAATTTTAAACTCATTCCATAAAGAGCTAAAATTGAACTCTCAAATAAAGATAGAATAAGAAGATGTTCCTCATTCATACCCTAGACAATCATGTTGGAGTAGTGTATCCTCGTGATTAATATCAGTAAACGCAAGAGTTCATAGACCGCCTATAACTCTCCAAGTTACCATATTTACTCATATGACCACGTTTTGAACTTGGATATTTTGACTTGTCCAGAAGCCATGTTTTCAATAGTCACTATCGAAAAATCAACGTTGAGATTTAATATCCAATTACCTCAAAAACATCCATATGATGATATTATACTCTCATTTAATAAATGGAGCCCCGATGTCCATATCTATAAATGAAGTCCTTTATCGATTAACATATGAATATCACCAAACTATCGAGGATAGACTATGCTATATAATCGTACTCATTGATAACTCAAATGATTATCACTTGCAACCATAAGTCCATCATTTATCTCAAGATTAAGATAGACTCTCTGATTGTCCTGATAATGAAAAGACTATATCTATTGACGGTCTAGATAAAGCTTTTCATTGTGATCCTGTTCAATGCACCCAGTGCACTAGATTTTTTACTCGAAGACACTCCGATGATTTTAGACTCATCATATCTCATTTGATCCCACTCAAATGCTAGCAAAAGAATTCTACAACTTTAACAAGATAAAGGTGCCCAACCTTTAACTTAAGTTGTGAACATTTATTCAAGACTACTAAAGAATTGTGTCTACCTCATACATATCCAGATGTACGAACAATTCTTCTTTTCTCATAGTCTTTAGACCTTATGAATATTTACTTTGACAATTATATATTAAACTATAAATACTATAAGATTTGTTAAACCAGAAATCACTTATTAATATGAAAAAGATTGTTAATTACAACATTACACTCTTGCTATTGAGCATAATCCTAACAGAATACACTCCAATGCCTCATTTTTACATAGTTTAGAGAACTACCCCAGGCATGTTAGTAGCCACAAGACTTTGACTCTTAAAAGAAAATAAATGCCTAAGTTGACATATATGAATGTTCAATGCAAGTATGTACTAGACAAACACACAAAATGCTTAACTAGATGTATATAATGTAAATCTAACAACCTAGTTATAGCTAACTCCAATCAAACTCACAAGATATGCCAAAAAAAATGAAGTCTTTGCAATAACTATGCAATAAAAATGAAGTCGCTTGCAGCTCATTGTCTCGGACTTGTCTAGTTTACAAGTCTTTTGAGCTAGTTATCTTTGCCTCCCTATCAGAATTTTTTTTTTTTTTGGGTAAGTGTCCCTATCAATATTTTGAAGATTATAGAACAGAAATTCAAAAGTTTCTTGTTGAAAGGGGTTGAAGGTGATAGCAAGGGTGCAAAATTTCTTGGTTTGATATTTGTCTCCATAAGAAAGAGGGTGCCCTTGGAATCAAAGACCTCTCTTCTTGGAACAAGGTGTAAGGATTCCCATATATTGATGGCTTATTTTGTGGACAAACCACATGTTGGGGTTGATAATGTAAGGGTAGTTTAGGTGTTTGAACTCATGCTCGAAGGCCCTTTCAAGACCTCAAGGGACAAGCACGCCAAAAGTATATTTCTAGTGCTTGGTTTTCTTTGAAGAGATTTAGTTAGCACACACACACTTAGCATACTTGATCATGTGTGCATTCTCTCACATGTCACTTTACACACTAGCACTTTGATTGTTATATCTTGTTGTGTGTATATGTGCTTAGTAATTCATTTCCGATAGTGTTGTCGGAAACGTCCGCGAGTGCACTAGAATGTGCTTGGTTTTGCGCGAAGACCGCCCACGGAGAATGCCTTGGCTTCTCCTTGGTTTTCACCTCTGTTGGTGATCGACGGTTATGATCGGTGGCCTGGCCGCCGAATGAAACCGCCGTTTGCATCCAGAAGTGTCTGGAGCAATTTACGGTCACGATCGGCGGTCACGACCACCGTTCGAAACTGCCGATCATACCTGATTGATTTATTTCTCGAGTTTGATTCTGCGGTTGAATCGGCGGTTACGAAACCGCCGAATGAAACCGCCGTTGTTCCCCTGTTCTTCTCGGGTTCAATTCTACGGTTATGATCTGCGGCCCAGCCGCCGATTGAAACCACCGATCGGTGCGTTTCAGGGGCAAAATTGTCTTTTCACATGCCCTGTTCTTGATGTCTATAAATATCTTACTTTCTCATTATCTGATCAAGTTCTTTTACTCCTTAGAACCCTAAACTTCATGAGAGATTTTTGAGAAAAAATCAAATCAAGAACTCACCTTTAAACACTCAAATCAAATCTTTTTTGCATCCAAGTCATCTTGCATTCATCCATGATTGGGTTTGCATCATCACAACATGCTTGGTAAGATTTTGATTTAGTTCATCTATTTTAGTATTTTTACTATCAAGCCATCTCTTTTAATTACTTGTATGTTTTAGATCATATGCTAAATACAAGAAAAGAGAATTGATTGTGATGAATGATTGAGTGTTGTATTGTGATAGCTAATTAGGTTTTGATTAATCTTGATTAGCTAAGCTATTTGACATGTCATCTAGCTATTGATATCTAGGATTAAATTAATTGCATATCATTATCCTAGGTAAGCATTTAGAGTAACCTAGCTCTAAATTGCATTTGAGTATTTTACATATTCACATATGTTGCATAATCTCTTCATAGCGAATTAAGTCTTGAGGCTAAGATTGCTTAGGCCTCAAGCATTGGACTAGAGCCACTTTAAAGGCCCGAGTGGTAGAAGTGGGGGGTTATTGACCGGAGTGTTAGACGAGGTCTACATAGGTTGTAAACTCCATTTCGATTAGTGGATTTCGAGGTCCGAGTGTAGCGCACTAACAGCCCGTGGTTTTCCCAGTGGTTGGGTTTCACGTATACATCAAGTGTTATTTAAATTCTGTACTATATTACACTTGCTTGTATTTTTGACTAGTAGGGGCATTTTCGTAAAATTGACTTGCATGCGAAAATTGGGTAATAATAGTTAAAATCTATTCACCCCTTCTAGATATATTTATCATACACACCAAGCGTTATTGTATTTGCTTTCACAAGGCACTGATGATTAGGCATCTTTGGATTCTTATTTATGGTACGAATAACCTCTGGTCTTCTTAGATTAAAGCCTATCACCTCAAAGGCTTTAACCTATAGGAGGCTAAAGCTCCTTATACCTGCTCTTGGAATTTAAGGAAACTCCTCCATTTTCGGCCTATTGTTCGTCCTTTAATTCAGCACTTCATTGGCAATGGTCTAGTATCTCCTTATGGTTTGACAATTGGCATTTGGATGGTCCTCTCCTTTCGAAATGGAGCCCCCGTGTGGTCTATGACTCTGGCATTCCTATCAACGCAACGATTAAGCCATTGTTCTTGGTGATTCTTGGAGATGGCCTGCTGCTATGTCCATAGATCTTGTTGAAATTAGAAGTCGTATGCCTACTTACAATCCTAACTCCAATCTAGAGGATAGTATTCGGTGGCTCCCTTCTTCCAATGGTATTTACTCAGCCTCTTCTGCTTTGACTTCTCTTAGAGCCCCTCACCCAATTGTTCCTTGGTTCAAGCTGGTTTGGTTCCCTCAAAACATTCCGAGAATGAGTTCTTCTTTTGGATGGCTGTTAGAGGTAGACTCTCTACCCGTGACCGCATTCATAATATGACCCAAGGGCTGTTACTACTTGTGTCTTTGCAACTACCATCTGAGTCTCACGCTCACCTGTTCTTTGAGTGTTCTTTTAGTAGAGCCATTTGGACTCAACTTCTAAACTATTGTGGTCTCCTTGGAATGGCCTTTATTGGAATGCTTTTATTGCTTGGGCATCTTCCCATTGGAGAGGGGACAACCCTATTATTGTCTCAAAGAAGCATTGTCTTGGAGTTGCTATTTATCATATTTTGAGAGAGCGTAATTGTCACATTTTTGAAGGCACCAAAAGAACAATTCAGTTGTTGCGTGCTCTATTATTAGTACCATTCACTGCCAGCTCTCCTCTATCAATCTAAAGGATCACCCGCTTATTGCTTTGAATTGGAATGTCAATGCTAATTGATTTTAAAGCTGTGCTCTTGTTTGTGCTTGCTCTTGTCTTTGAGCTTGTTTGAGCCATTGTCTAGCTCTTGCTTCTTGTTTGCTCGTGTTTTTTAAGCTTGTTTTGAGCCTTTGTTTAGCTCTTGCTTTGCTTCCTGGGGTATGCCCCTTATATTTGTACATTTTCTATGATACTATACTTACCCCAAAAAAAAAAAAGTCTTGGACAAGTAGAACAATAAATAAGATGAGATGTTTGTTCTTACATACAAGGTCAACATATAAATAAGGTGAGTGTCACGGTCTTAGCATCGCTGTTTGCCAACCACGACAACGTAGGAATTCCAGAATAGGAATTCCAGAGTAGGAATTCTCACTCAGGAACCGCGACACTTTCTTGCCAACCGCGACAACTCAGCCATGGGACGATTTTCAGCCCATTCAAGAGGGATATTCTTATTTTCACACCCATTTCGTACCCTAGCTTTCCTAACCTATAAATACACAAACTTTTAAAAAGAATGACGTCTCTTGATCATCCATAACTCTCTCACCTTCCTTATTTCTATACTTGAACTCATCTCCTCTATCCCAAACTCAACACCAAATCTAGATTACTTTCACCCAATCATTCCTCTCTTCCCATTCTTTACATTCCCTACCTTTGTCACTACCCATTAGACATCCATCCATCAATACACATCCTTATCTACCACTTTTTGCACAAGGAGCAACAAAGGCAAGGAAGGATCAAGCACTAAAGAAGGTGGCCCAAGGGTGATTTCCTATTCTTTTACTTGCCTTCCTTTGATTGTAACTATGTGTAACTAAATCCCCATTCTAGGTGATTGATGTGAGAAACATTTGGATTTGGGTTTTGCTTAAGGTTTATTGTATTTGAATCTCTATTTGTGTTCTATTCATCTGATAAACTAGATCTTATTCATTATATAATTGGCATTGTATACTCATTAGTTGATTATACTTTTGTTAAGATAAATTGTTATACAATCAATCTTGGATTGACACCCTTGATTGATTAGGAACTGAAACAAATTATAGCACGGTGTGTATAAAGCTATCTAGAGGGGGGTGAATAGATTTTACGCTTTTTACCCAATTTTCGTGTTAGTCAAAATTACGAAAATGCCCTCAAGATAATATAAACAAGCAAGTGTAATATGGTGCGGAAATTAAAACAACACTTGGTTTTTACGTGGAAACCCTCACGGGAAAAACCACGGGCTATGTAAGTAAGCCACACTCGAACCTCGAATCCACTAAATGTGCAAACGATTACAACCTAATCCCGGAAGTAATCACACACCTACCTAATCCCGGTATGAATGAACCTAGTCCAATTTGCTTGCGTTCTAAGCAACCTAATCCCGGATGCTACACACAAGACTTACTTTCTCTATGAAGAGAATACAACCTTAAGTGAATATATGTGAATATCCAAAGTGCAACATAGAGCAAGGAAAACCCTATATGCTTATCTAAGATGATTAATATGCAATTAAGAACAATCCCAGATATCAAAACTAAATGACATGTCAATTAGTTTAGCTAATCAATATTAAGCACAAAACCTAATATGCTAGCACAATACAACTTCTCAAACATACATCATACTCATCTCAATATTGTATCCAAAGCATACAAAATAACAAACAAGTAATTAATTGAGATTGCTAGATAAGAGAAACACAAAACATGTAAGATATTAGTGAAAAACTTACCAAGCAAAGTATGATGAAGATTCCATGCAAGATGACATCTAGATGATCTAAGATGATACTAGATGATGATTGATGATCATGAAAAAGTGTTTGAGTGATTAAAAATGAGTTCTTTGTGTATTTTTCTTCTCTTGAAAAATATCCTAAGTATAGAATATGAATATGAACTCTCTTGGCTGACCTAAAGTCAAAGTGTTATATATATAGAGGCCATAAGTGAAGTGTGGTCGTTTTGAAAAACGCACCAAAAATTACTCTGTGCGCTAGTGGCCTTGCGTTGGACGACAGGCGCAGGACCTGCGCACACGCACATTTTTGCTATGGCGCTGGACGACATGCGCTCACACAGGCGCCAGACCAGCGGAGCCATACTGGGTGATCAGCGCTGGTGACCTTGCGCTGGTGTAGACCAGCGCACGACCGGCGACAGAGAACTAGACTATCTGCGCTGGTGTGGGCCAGCGCACGACCAGCGGCACGCCACCGGGCGTTTTGCGCTGGTGACCGGCGCTGGACGTCAGGCGCAGGTGGACCAGCGCACAGCCCACAACTTTGAACCCCACAAGCAATCATGCAAGGGGAACAAAGGTAAACTAAGATGCATCCTGAAAGCCTAAATGCTATGATGTTATAAACACAAGATGCAATCATAATACCAAGCAAGAAGAGATGTAAATAGGCATTGATGCACAACAAAAAGAAACACAACATACAAAGATTAAACATATGCATGAGTTGTGAGTGTGTGCAACTATCTCTTCAAGACAAGTAAGCACTTAGAGTTTTACCTTTGGTGCTTGTCAATAATGAGGTCTTCAAAGGGCCTAAGCAATAACAACAACATCTAAACTACCCTTACAAAGAATCCCCACATATGGTTTGATCACGAAATAAGCCAATTAAAAACAACGGGAATCCTTACAATCTCCCCCTTTGGCTATTTCGTGACAAAACCATCACTCACATTGATTCCTCACAAAAAAATAGAAACTACGGGACTACAATGATATTCTACATTACAAAGAGATAAGAGAATGCAACTAGAAGTCTTCAATCCTCTTGTAGAATAATCAATCCCTGAAAAGAGTTTCTAACATTTCCAATACAAGAAAAGTGTGAGATTAATCATGTGAGTACAGTACCAAGCATTTGCATTTTTAGAATTTAGGCACAACATTACCAAATGTATGCAATGTATGATAAATGCAATGCTCCCCCTCAACGGGTTACTCCCCCTCAATGTATGTTCTCCCCAAAGTGCACAATAGCTTCTATATTTTGCACCTCCCCTTACCATATCCTACTCCCCCTTTTTGTCATGATATAGGCAAAGGAGTAGTCCCCAACCGGGTCACTCATAGCAATGAGAGATAGAAGCATGCAAGATTTGCATATACATATAAGTCACTTAATGCACTTCAATTAATTTGAGAGAAACAAGGAGATTTATTTTGAGAAAATGTGTGAATCCAACATGCTTTGCATACAAGACATATAGCATTCAAGTCCAAAATACAATGGTATTTGGCAAAGCAAATGACAAAGGTTTCTAATAAGAATTCAAACCAATTTCACCAATGTCATGGGAAAAGCAAGGATATAGAGATTATTGATTTCAATTTAAGAGCAACTATATCCAACCTTATAAGCGAAACATGGCATGAGCGACTTTGCACCCTATTTGATTTTTCGGATACGATATCCGTATGATAGTAACCATGTTCAACTAATAAAGAAAGAGAGACATTTGGAATGTAAATTCCTTTGAATGGATACAAGATCCTTTATTCATTTTGAGTCTCATAAGCTTTCACACAAGTTTTGCATTTTAAGAATATGCAATCATCAATTCATGCTTTTCATGAGAGCATATTGTATGAATTTCATGCTTTTTCAATTAACATAAGCATGTTATAAAAGAATCATCATGTCATGGAGATAACTATAGGTAATTCACATCATACTTCCTATGTAAATCTCCTAGTCCAAAAATGCATGTTTGAACATAAATATGACATGGATTGTAGACAAGCAAGGTTCACACTTATAGAATTTGAAAACATATATACATATGTACAACCAAGCTTACTCAAGCAATCAAAAGAAGAGGCATAAGATATTTCAAATTTTTTGCAAGATACAAGAATGCAAATAGCTCTCTTTGCTTGAGTTCCCATATGGGGTCAAGTAAATCACATCACTCCATAAGACATATCCCAATAGATCTACTAAGAGTTTTTAAACGAGTAGCATCTAATGGTTAGTAAATAGGTCCGCAAGTTGATCATTTGTACCTACATGTTCAAGTACTATGCATTTATTTTCAACAAGCTGTCTAATGAAGTGATGGCGGATGTCAATATGCTTAGTTCTAGAATGTTGGACCGGATTCTTGGAAATATTAATGGCACTCATGTTTTCACAAAAGAGAGTGAGAGTACCTTGGTTGAATCCGTAGTCCACTAGCATTTGCTTCATCCACATAAGTTGAGTGCATCCACTCCCCGCGGCTATGTACTCGGCTTCCGCCGTGGACAAGGAAATCGAGTTTTGCTTCTTGCGAAATCGAGTTTTGCTTCTTGCAAAACCAAGACACCAAGTTGTTGCCTAGAAAGAAGCAACCGCCCGATGTGCTCTTCCTATCATCACAATTTCCTGCCCAATCCGCATCACTATATCCTACAAGACTAGGATTAGTGTCAAATGAGTACCAAATCCCATAATTAGAAGTCTCATTAACAAATCGAATGACTCTCTTAACCGAAGAGAGATGGGACTCCTTAGGATCGGATTGGTACCTAGCACAAACTCCTACACTAAATGATATATCGGGCCTACTTGCGGTCAAATAGAGCAAGCTTCCTATCATGCCACGATATAAGGTTTGGTTCACACTTTTACCGCTAGCATCCTTGCTTAGCTTCAAAGTGGTGCTCATAGGAGTATCACAATGTTTGGCTTTTTCAAGACCAAACTTCTTCACTAGGTTTTTGGCATATTTGGCTTGGGATATGAAAATCCCATCATCTAGTTGCCTAATTTGGCTTTTTCAAAGTGGTGCTCATAGGAGTATCACAATGTTTGGCTTTTTCAAGACCAAACTTCTTCACTAGGTTTTTGGCATATTTGGCTTGGGATATGAAAATCCCATCATCTAGTTGCCTAATTTGCAAACCTAGGAAGTAACTAAGGTCACCAACAAGACTCATCTCAAATTCATGAGACATAACATCAACAAATTGTTGGACTTTGGTGTTGTTGGTGGAGCCAAAAACTATATCATCAACATATATTTGAGCTATGAAAGCTCATCATTGTCTCTCTTGATGAATAGCGTCTTGTCAACACTACCTCTTGTGTAGTTGTTGTCAACAAGAAATTGAGTGAGGCGCTCATACCAAGCCCTCGGTGCTTGTTTCAACCCATAAAGTGCCTTCTTGAGGCGATAAACATGATTGGGGTGGTGTGCATCCACAAACCCCTTAGGTTGTTCAACAAACACTTCCTCTTGCAAGAAGCCATTGAGGAAGGCACTCTTGACGTCCATTTGGTGCAATTTGAACTTGTGCACACAGAGATGGACAAGAGAAGCCTAATGGACTCTAAGCGGGCAACATGAGCAAAAGTCTCCTCAAAGTCAATACCCTCAATTTGAGAGTACCTTGTGCTACAAGTCTAGCCTTGTTCCGCACTATGTTGCCATCCTCATCGGATTTGTTCCTAAATATCCATTTAGTGCCTATGACATTAGTGGTCTTAGGCCTAGGAACTAGAGTCCAAACCTCATTCCTTTCGAATTGGTTTAGCTCTTCTTGCATGGCAAGAACCCAAAATTCATCATTAAGGCTTCTTCAACCTTTTGGGTTCAATTTGAGAGGTGTAGCAAGTATAGCTAATAAGATTAGCAAGTTGACGTCTAGTCCTAACACCCTCATTAACTTCTCCAATGATATCTTCTTTATCATGGAGTTTCCTAACCCATGGAGCGGGTTCTTTAGAGTCCAAGAGAGGAACTCTAGTAATAGGTTGTGTGTCATCATTGTTGATATTAGATGTCCCAACATTAGGAGACACCACAACCTTCTCCAAAGGAGAACCATCACTAAAAATAACCTCCTCCTCATGATTATTAGACTTGAGCCTAGTATCATCAAATACGACATTGGATGATTCCATAACGCTTAGAGTCTTTAAATTGAAAACTCTATAGGCTCTACTATTCAAGGCATAGCCAATAAAGATACCCTCATCACTCTTAGCATCGAATTTGCCAAGTTGATCACGGTCATTCAAAATGTAGCATTTGCTTCCAAAAGTGTGGAAGTAGCTAAGATTTGGCCTCTTGCCTTTCCATAACTCATAGGAGGGTGTTTCTAGTACCGAGCCTTAGGAAGACTCTATTTCCTATATAGCAAGCCGTATTGACGGCTTCGGCCCATAGATTCCTAGGGACATAGTTGCTAAGCAACATCACACGGGCCATCTCTTGAAGGACCCTATTTTCCTCTCAACAACTCCATTTTGTTGAGGTGTCCTAGGAGCCGAAAACTCATGGGAGATACCTAAACCATTACAAAAGGTTTCAAAGGTAGCATTCTCAAATTCCCTCCCATGGTCACTTCTAATCCGTTTTATGCTTTTAATATTAGAGTTCATTTCATTTTGAAGTTTATTACAAAGCATTTTAAACTTATCAAAAGTTTCGGATTTTTCTCTAAGAAAATATGTCCATGTGAACCTAGAGGAATCATCAACACAAACAAAAATGTATCTCTTTCCACCAAAACTTTCGGTTTGCATGGGACCCATAAGGTCCATATGGAGAAGCTCAAGAGGCTCCTTGGTGGTGAGATACTTACCCTTTTTGTGCATGCTTTTAGTTTGCTTTCCTTGTTGGCAAGGTCCACAAACACCATTGGCTTTCTTTCCAAGCTTAGGGAGGCCACGCACACACTCGAACTTTCCAAGGGTCGTAGATCCCTAAAGTTCATGTGGCCAAGTCTTTCATGCCACAACTCAATTTGCTCATCCATGGACACATGATTAGATACAATACTAGCTTCAAGACAATAACAATTGTCGCTAGATCTCATGCCCTTCAACAAGGTTTGTCCATCGGGTTTTAGGATGAGCAAAAATCTTTAGAAAACAAGACGGAATATCCTCATCACTAAGATGTGAAATGCTTATTAAATTGGCTTGCAAGCCATCAACAAATAAAGCATTGGATAAGGAGGGTAATCCGGGAACGGAAATGGTTCCTTTCCCTACAACATTTCTTTTGGATCCATCACCAAAAGTGACATTTCCACCTTCCTCCATAACAAGAGTCTCGAAGAAACTCTTGTTTCCCGTCATGTGCCTAGAGCACCCACTGTTAGGATTATGCTCAATAGCAAGAGTGTAATGTTGTAATTAACAATCTTTTTCATATTAATAATGTGATTTCTGGTTTAACAAATCGTATAGCATTTATAGTTTAATATTATAATTGTCAAAGTAAATAATCATAAGGTATAAAGACTATGAGAAAAGAAGAATTGTTCGTACATCTGGATATGTATGTGGTAGACACAATTCTTTAGTTAGTCTTGAATAATGTTCACAACTTAAGTTAAAGGTTGGGCACCTTTATCTTGTTAAAGTTGTAGAATTCTTTTGCTAGCATTTGAGTGGGATCAAATGAGATATGATGAGTCTAAATCATCGGAGTGTCTTCGAGCAAAAGGATCTAGTGCACTGGGTGCATTGAACAGGATCACAATGAAAAGCTTTATCTAGAACCGTCAATAGATAATAGTCTTTTCATTATCAGGACAATCGGAGAGTCTATCTTAATCCTGAGATAAATGATGGACTTATGGTTGCAAGTGATATCATTTGAGTTATCAATGAGTACGATTATATCGCATAGTCTATCCTCGATAGTTTGGTGATATTCATTTGTTAATCGATAGAGGACTTCATTTATAGATATGGACATCGTGGCTCCATTTAATTAAATGAGAGTATAATATCATCATATGGATGTTTTGAGGTAATTGGATATTAAATCTCAACGTTGAGTTTTCGATAGTGTCTATTGAAAACATGGCTTCTGGACAAGTCAAAATATCCAAGTTCAAAACGTGGTCATATGAGTAAATATGGTAACTTGGAGAGTTATAGGCGGTCTATGAACTCTTGGCGATTACTGATATTAATCACGAGGATACACTATCTCCTATATGATTGTCTAGGGTATGAATGAGGAGCATCTTCCTTTTCTATCTTTATTTAAGAGTTCAATTTTAGCTCTTTAGTGGAATGAGTTAAAATTAATGGATCGGACCTAAGTGAATCATTTGTTGATTGTGATTAGGTTATGTCTATTGAAGCTTAAATTTAGATGGCCCGCCAAGATCCCAATCCACACGGACTTGCATGGATCACTTGATATATTCTACCGGACCAATTTAAGGGTCCATCTAGAATTGCATTAATATATTAAGAATATAATTTGCACATTATTTAAGTAATGGGCTGCTCAATTATATTTATATATTAATGAAAGACATGTGGGCTTGTTTCTTTTAGTAAGAATGGGTCTGGTTCACATGTGGGCTTTTTATTTAAAGTCCAATGGATTAAATGAAATAAGAAAATAATATTTGGCCCATTATTTTATATGGGGCGGCAAGGTTAAATTTTAACCTAAGATATTATTTTGTTTTCATTGTTTTAATTAAATAAGAATTATTAACTTATTAATTAATTGTTTAATTAAGAAACAAATCTTTTCTGATTAGGAAATATGATTCCTAATGTTATACTATTGTTGGTAGTATACTAAAAGTAAAAGACTTATTTGGTAAGAAAATAAATAATTAATTTTATTTATTTAATCAAATAAGAAGTCTTTTAATTTAGTCATTAAAAAGAATAAAATAACTATGAGTTGGATTAGGGTTAGAAGTCTATTCTTTTGTGGAAATTAGGGTGCAACACAAACCTTTGGAGGTGGTGATTTGCGGCAACCCTAGTGCAAAAAGAAGAGAGATTTCGGCAACCCTAAAAGACAAGGATAGGAAAAATTAGGCCACCTATATATTCCCACATATAGATTTCGGCCACCTGAAGTGGTTCTGGAGACAATTTTTCTTCTTCTTCTCAATTCATAGAAAGCTTTTATTCTACTAAAACAAATAGGAGTGTTAGATTATTCTTTGATAGTATACTATTTGCTTAATCATCAATAAGCTTGTGTATATGATATCGATCTAGGTTCACGCGAGTTTCGATCATTAGATTGAGAACTCAAAAGTGACCGGAATAATCTCAGTCATTCTTTTGATTGTTTTTGTGACTAACAAAGAAAAGAAAGTTTGTTTTGTCCATTCACAGGTTTGCAATTCAAAGAAAAAGGGAGACCACGCTCCTAGGTGATCCACGTTCGTGCTAGGATTGAAGATCTTGCGGATTACCATCGACGTAAGTCAATCGGATCACGCGACAAAAGGTATTCTACTTTTTGGTTATTGTATATGCATGTTTAATTAATTAAAGGGTTTAAGGTTCATAAAGGAAAAATTTTAAAAGTCACTAAATCTTATTTTTAGTCTCGCTTCCGCTGCGTGTACTACGGTATTTTTCCCTACAATTGGTATCAGAGCCTAGGTTGAACCCTTTTAATTAATTAACGTATATATACGTGGATCTATTTCTTTTTATTGTGATTATGCATGTTTAGAAAGAGATGGCACTCTAGGTATTCGCATATATAATTACATGTGAATGTATGGATTTATATATGTTTATATGGATTGTTTTTGCTCGATTTTGGTCCTAGATTTTCAATGTATTTTTGTTATGGAATTGTAACAAGAAGGGTGGTCTATCATCGCCATAATTCCTTCTTGGTAGATTGCTAGGTTTTATTATTTTTTTGGTGCAGTATTTTTTTTATATACTGCTGCAGTTTTATTTTTTTATTATGTGCAGTTTTTGTATGTAAAAGGTACTGCAGTGATTAAAAAAAAAAAAAATACTGCAGTATTTTATTTGTTTAA
This sequence comes from Acer yangbiense, assembly GCA_008009225.1. NCBI lineage: Eukaryota > Viridiplantae > Streptophyta > Magnoliopsida > Sapindales > Sapindaceae > Acer > Acer yangbiense. The sequence continues at coordinate 24,572 of VAHF01000135.1, read as the reverse complement.
ATACTGCCGTAATATATTTAGGTCTTGAAGATTCGAAGACACGAAGAAAAACGAAGCAACCGGAACCGAGAACGAGCACCGTGCGCACCCTAGGAGTGGATTGGGCTGCGCATGGCAAGCCCATCTCAAGGTGGGCTGCGCACGGCAGCCTTGGAGGACTTATGGGCTGCGCATGGCAGCCCCTTTGTGGGGTTGTGGTGTGTGCCGCCCATAGGAGAAGGCCGAAGGATGAGCTTATGGTTGATGGGCCACCTGAAGATCTTGTGTTCCTAAAACAAATTGTAATTTACTTGTTTTTCTAGGATGGGCCAAAATTGTTGCTATTTAATTTATGCTTAAATATTACAATATTTGTTATTGTATGATAACATGACATATAGAATAGGAGTGCCACTCATATATCTCTTTTGGTATGAACATGCATTGAATGATTTAGGTATCTAAATTGGCATCTAGATAACTTGGTAAATCATTCTATGGGATTTAATCACACGCCTTAAATAATTGAGTGGGAGAAGGTGTTTTTGTAACACCTATGGCCTCCAAGGTTGGTTGAGCTTTATTATTTATGGTAATCCCCCCAAGGGGCGTCCATGAATGGAATTTAGCAACATACTTCCTTACAAGGATAGACTAGACAATGGACTCAAACGAGATCTACTCCCCAAGGAGGGATTTTCGTGAGAGAAAATTGAGGGTCGATATCTTGGTAACACACTCAATGTAATTTTATTGATACCCTCCCAAGAGTTCTTGTCAGTAAAATTGCAAGGCTAAAATTGAAAACGCTGGTTGTTATGTTAAACAATTAGGTGGGACCTAGTCTAACTAGTAAATGGTGCGAACTCCCAAATGAGGCGTAACATTTATGGGTGTTGGATCACCGTTGAATTTTTATGATTGAGTTATTTATTTAATTCAAGATAAATATTTAAAGTGCTTTATCATGATTATTTACTTATATATGTTTTGTTTTATTCAGAAATCATGACCCCATCACTTATGAACATCCTGAAAGATAACACTTTAACTGGAGATAATTATGTCACATGGAAAAGGAAAATTGGGTTGTTGCTGCAAAGTGAAAAACATAAGTTTGTTCTAACTACTCCTAAACCACCTGCTCCTAATAATGAATCAAGCATAATGTATAGAGATGAGTATGAGCAGTGGAAGACTTCAGATGATATGGCCAAATGTTATATTATGGCCACTATCTCCGACGTGTTGCAACAGCAGCATGAAGGAATAGAGTCCGCTGCTGATATAATGATGTCTCTAGAGGAGATGTTTGCTATGAAGTCTAGGACGACTAAGAGAGAGGCAGTGACTGCTTTTATGAATCTTAGGATGAAACCTGGACAGACTGTGAAAGATCACATGATGAAAGTCATAGCACATCTCAACATTGCTGAACTGCATGGCGCTGAGATAGATGGTGAGACAAAGATTGATATGGTTGTCAATTCATTGTCAGATTCCTTTGATCAGTTCAAATTGGACTACACTTTGAACAAAAAGGAATACACCTTACAAGGCCTGATGCAAGATGTTCAAAGTGCTGAAAAGATCCTTGTGAAAGGCAAAGGTTAAGAGATTCATATGGTTGGTAAAGTTGCTACTGTTAAGGCCCGTCAAAAGGTCAAGAAACAACAGAAGAAAAAGCAACTTGGGCCTATCAAGAAGGACACCAAGAAAGTAACCAAGATCAAAGGGAAATGCTTCCTTTGTGGTGAAAAGGGACATTGGAAGAGAAATTACCCAAAGTCCCAGAATAAGAAGGAAGAAGGTAATGTGAATTATCTTGAAACATGTTTTTTGGCTGATTCTACAGATTCTTGGATCATAGACTCAGGGGCCACTAATCATGTTTGTTATTCCTTGCAGGGGTTCCAAGAAAGGAGAAAGCTGAGTAAGAATGAAATCAATTTGCGCTTGGGCAACGGAACGTTAGTGTCTGCAAGTGCAGTGGGAGATATTAGAGTTTATTTGGATTCTAGAAGGCATTTAGATTTGATAGACGTTTATTATGTACCTCAATTCAAGAGGAATTTAATTTCAGTTTCTTGTTTGAATAAATTTGGATATTCGGTTACTTTTAATAAAGTTTTTATTATTAGTAAGAATGACAAAATTATTTGCCAAGGTACATTGGAAAACGGTCTATACTTTTTGCATAGAAATATCTCTCACTCGTTAGACACGGAAATAACGGAACCTAATCATAAAAGAGTAAAATTATCAATAGATGAAACCTACCTATGGCATTTACGCCTAGGTCATATTAACCTTAACAGGATTAAAAGATTGGTAAGTGACGGACCTTTAAGTGACTTAAAGGTTGATGATCTACCAACTTGTGAATCTTGTTTGGAAGGTAAAATAGTTCTCGGCCAAAGGTGCAAGAGCCACTGAATGTTTAGGATTGATAGACACTGATGTATGTGGTCCTATGAGCATTCAAGCTAGAGGTGGATATGAGTACTTCAACACCTTCACAGATGATTACTCGAGATTTGGCTGTGTGTATCTCATGCGACATAAGTCGGATGCTTTTGACATGTTCAAAGCATTCAAAGCTGAAGTAGAAAATCAGCTTGAGAAACACATAAAAATCTTGAGATCTGATCGTGGTGAAAAATATCTATCTGGTGAGTTTCAGCAATATCTTATTGATAATGGGATAGTTTCTCAGTTTTCTGCACCAGGAACACCTCAACAGAATGGGGTAGCAAAAAGGAGAAATAGAACTCTTTTGGATATGGTTAGGTCTATGTTGAGTTATTCAACACTTCCTATTTCTTTTTGGGGATATGCTTTACAAACTGCTATATACATTCTAAACAATGTACCATCTAAGTCTGTTCCTCAAACACCGCATGAGTTGTGGACTGGGCGCAAGCCTAGTTTACAACACTTAAGGATATTTGGTTGTCCTGCGCATGTGTTAAAAGGAAAGACAGAAAAGAGGAGTCCCGTTCAGAAACATGTATATTTGTAGGGTATCCAAAAGAAACTAAAGGATATTATTTCTATAGTCCTTCAGATCTTAAAGTATTTGTTTCGACAAATGCTAAATTTCTGGAAAAGGACTATATGAATGATTTTGTGCCTAGAAGTAGAATTGTCCTGAATGAGATGTCAGGAGATACAATTCCACGAGAGGTTACACAACCTAACCCAATTGTAAGTTCCGATCCAACACAAGATCAACAACCTACCATTCCTCGTCGTAGTGGGAGGGTTAGAACACAACCCGAAAGATACATCGGTCTAGGAGAATCAGTGGAGAATCTCCCGGACGACGATGATCCCTACACGTACAAGGAAGCTATGGAGGATGTTGATAGTCGCCATTGGCAAAAGGCAATGCAATCTGAGATTGAATCTATGTTCGATAACAAAGTCTGGTCCCTTGTAGACTTGCCTAAAGGGATAAAACCCATTGGGTGCAAGTGGGTATACAAGAGGAAAAGAGGTATGGATGGTAAGGTGGAAACCTTTAAAGCTAGATTGGTAGCTAAAGGGTATACACAGAAAGAAGGTATCGATTACGAGGAAACCTTCTCTCCTATGGCCATGCTTAAATCCATTAGGATACTCTTATCCATTGCAGCATCTTTAGATCTAGAGATTTGGCAAATGGACGTCAAGACAGCTTTCCTTAATGGAAGTCTTGACGAAAGCATCTACATGATGCAACCAGAGGGATTCATTGAAAAGGGCCAAATGGAAAAGGTATGCAAGTTGCAGAAATCCATATATGGATTGAAGCAAGCATCCAGATCCTGGAACATAAGGTTTGATCAAGCTGTCAAAGGTTTTGGATTTATTCAGAATCCTGACGAACCTTGTGTATACAAAAGGATTAAGGGCGACAAGTTGGTTTTCCTGATTCTTTATGTTGATGATATACTACTCATTGGAAACGATGTAGGTGTATTGACATCAGTAAAAGAATGGTTAGCAAAACAATTTGATATGAAGGACTTAGGAGAAGTAAGTTTTATTCTAGGTATCCAAGTAATAAGGGATAGAAAGAATAGAACGATTGCATTATCCCAAGCTTCATACATAGACAAGATCTTGTCTAGGTTTTCCATGCAGGATTCCAAGAAAGGTATGTTACCTTTCAGACATGGAATCAAGCTTTCTAAGGAACAAGTTCCTAAGAATGAGCATGAAGAGCAATTCATGAGTAGAGTTCCATATGCCTCGGCAGTTGGAAGTCTCATGTATGCAATGCTCTGTACTAGACCAGATATTTGTTTTGCTGTCGGCATAGTTAGCAGGTTTCAATCAAAACCTGGTCCTGATCACTGGACGGCAGTCAAGCATATTTTCAAGTATCTTAAGAGAACGAGAGATAATATGCTTGTATACTCTGGAGGGGATTTGATTCCCGTTGGGTATACAGATTCTGATTTCCAATCAGATTCTGACTCCAGAAAATCCACATCAGGGGCTGTGTTTACTATTGGAGGAGGAGCAGTTATATGGAGGAGTATCAAGCAATCTTGTATTGCTGATTCCACCATGGAAGCTGAGTATGTTGCTGCATGCGAGGCTGCCAAAGAGGCTGTTTGGCTCCGCCAATTCTTGATTGACTTGGAAGCGGTTCCTAGTGCGAATAAGCAGATCACTATCTACTGTGAAAACAGTGGAGCAGTGGCTAATTCGAAAGAACCAAGAAGTCACAAGAGAGGTAAACACATTGAAAGAAAGTATCATCTTTTAAGGGAGATTGTTCAAAGAGGTGACGTGACGATTACCAAAATCGCGTCAGCAGAAAATCTAGCGGATCCCTTCACAAAGGCTCTACCTCAGAAGAGTTTCGATGGGCATCTAGAGAACATGGGCTTGAGAGATATGACACATTTGCTATAGTGCAAGTGGGAGATTGTTAGGATTATGCTCAATAGCAAGAGTGTAATGTTGTAATTAACATCTTTTTCATATTAATAAAGTGATTTCTGGTTTAACAAATCGTATAGCATTTATAGTTTAATATTATAATTGTCAAAATAAATAATCATAAGGTATAAAGACTATGAGAAAAGAAGAATTGTTCGTACATCTGGATATGTATGTGGTAGACACAATTCTTTAGTTAGTCTTGAATAATGTTCACAACTTAAGTTAAAGGTTGGGCACCTTTATCTTGTTAAAGTTGTAGAATTCTTTTGCTAGCATTTGAGTGGGATCAAATGAGATATGATGAGTCTAAATCATCGGAGTGTCTTCGAGCAAAAGGATCTAGTGCACTGGGTGCATTGAACAGGATCACAATGAAAAGCTTTATCTAGAACCGTCAATAGATAATAGTCTTTTCATTATCAGGACAATCGGAGAGTCTATCTTAATCCTGAGATAAATGATGGACTTATGGTTGCAAGTGATATCATTTGAGTTATCAATGAGTACGATTATATCGCATAGTCTATCCTCGATAGTTTGGTGATATTCATTTGTTAATCGATAGAGGACTTCATTTATAGATATGGACATCGTGGCTCCATTTAATTAAATGAGAGTATAATATCATCATATGGATGTTTTGAGGTAATTGGATATTAAATCTCAACGTTGAGTTTTCGATAGTGTCTATTGAAAACATGGCTTCTGGACAAGTCAAAATATCCAAGTTCAAAACGTGGTCATATGAGTAAATATGGTAACTTGGAGAGTTATAGGCGGTCTATGAACTCTTGGCGATTATTGATATTAATCACGAGGATACACTATCTCCTATATGATTGTCTAGGGTATGAATGAGGAGCATCTTCCTTTTCTATCTTTATTTAAGAGTTCAATTTTAGCTCTTTAGTGGAATGAGTTAAAATTAATGGATCGGACCTAAGTGAATCATTTGTTGATTGTGATTAGGTTATGTCTATTGAAGCTTAAATTTAGATGGCCCGCCAAGATCCCAATCCACACGGACTTGCATGGATCACTTGATATATTCTACCGGACCAATTTAAGGGTCCATCTAGAATTGCATTTAATATATTAAGAATATAATTTGCACATTATTTAAGTAATGGGCTGCTCAATTATATTTATATATTAATGAAAGACATGTGGGCTTGTTTCTTTTAGTAAGAATGGGTCTGGTTCACATGTGGGCTTTTTATTTAAAGTCCAATGGATTAAATGAAATAAGAAAATAATATTTTGGCCCATTTATTCAAGTGGGGCGGCAAGGTTAAGTTTTAACCTAATATATTATTTTGTTTCATTTGTTTTAATTAAATAAGAATTAATTAATTTATTAATTAATTGTTTAATTAAGAAACAAATCTTTTCTGATTAGGAAATATGATTCCTAGTGTTATACTATTGTTGGTAGTATACTAAAAGTAAAAGACTTATTTGGTAAGAAAATAAATAATTAATTTTATTTATTTAATCAAATAAGAAGTCTTTTAATTTAGTCATTAAAAAGAATAAAATAACTATGAGTTGGATTAGGGTTAGAAGTCTATTCTTTTATGGAAATTAGGGTGCAACACAACCTTTGGAGGTGGTGATTTGCGGCAACCCTAGTGCAAAAAGAAGAGAGATTTCGGCAACCCTAAAAGACAAGGAGAGGAAAATTTAGGCCACCTATATATTCCCTCTTATAGATTTCGGCCACCACAAGTGGTTCTGGAGACAATTTTTCTTCTTCTTCTCAATTCATAGAAAGCTTTTATTCTACTAAAACAAATAGGAGTGTTAGATTATTCTTTGATAGTATACTATTTGCTTAATCATCAATAAGCTTGTGTATACGATATCGATCTAGGTTCACGCGAGTTTCGATCATTAGATTGAGAACTCAAAAGTGACCGGAATAATCTCAGTCATTCTTTTGATTGTTTTTGTGACTAACAAAGAAAAGAAAGTTTGTTTTGTCCATTCACAGGTTTGCAATTCAAAGAAAAAGGGAGACCACGCTCCTAGGTGATCCACGTTCGTGCTAGGATTGAAGATCTTGCGGATTACCATCGACGTAAGTCAATCGGATCACACGACAAAAGGTATTCTACTTTTTGGTTATTGTATATGCATGTTTAATTAATTAAAGGGTTTAAGGTTCATAAAGGAAAAATTTTAAAAGTCACTAAATCTTATTTTTAGTCTCGCTTCCGCTGCGTGTACTATGGTATTTTTCCCTACACCCACTATCCAAGTACCAAAAATTAGAAGAATTTGCCTTCAAGGCTATTTGTGCAACATGGCAAACATTTTCATTCTTTCTAATCCACTTAGCAACAATTTTAGCTTTCCTAGTGGTCTTTGGTACATGTGCTCTACTATTTCTAGGATCATGCAATTCAATATTTTCATTCCTAGAAACATGCATCTTGGCTCTATTTTTTCTCTTTTCAATCATGCTTTGTTTTCTACACATTTTAATATATTGAAAGCAATTTGGTCTAATATGACCATCACAACCACAAAAGTGACAAATAGGGATGAAATAAGGAATCATACCTTGCCTTTGTGCACGAATGGGAGCTTGTCCATGTCTTTGTGGATAAGTGGGTTCAATCCATCTTCGTTGTTGAACCGGTCTAGGTTGCTTCCAAGCTTGAGGTTGCATGATTGGTCTCTTTCCTTTGTGAGCCAATTTTGGAGGAGTGTTGGCTTGAGGGACCCTAGGGGGTTGAGCTTGAGATTTCCTTCTTGGCCCCATTTTCACTTGAGCATTACAACATTGTCCTACTTCTAACTTCTTCCTAGGAGGTTGCACAAATGAAGTTTCTTCGTTCTTCAAGCTCTTGACAAACACGGTCTTGTTAGAGGTTGAGATTTTCTTGCCATCATCATACCCAAGACCTCTCTTGTCACTTGGACTCTTTCCAACACCAAGTAAATGATCAAGCTTCTTGGTGCTAGAATCTATCCTAGCCAAGGACCCTTTAACTTCTACAAGTTCCCTCTTCAAGCCTTCTTCACTTCTCTTGGATAAGTCTAACTCCTCAATTAACTTATCCTCTCTCCTCTTCAATCTTTCCACTTGTTCACTTAAGTGGTCATTGTGAGCCGAAAGTTCAAGGTTTTCTTCTCTCAACCTCTCAATCTTTCTTGTGCTTTTAAGTGCTAAATCATTGAACTCGGCATGGTATTTAGCAAGCACCTTTTGCTCCACAAATTTCTTTTTGGAACTAGAAGAGGAGTCACTTTCTACTTCACTTGAGTCATTTTCCTCTTGACTCATTTCCTCTTTCTCACTACCACTTTTGCTCTTATGTGAGGAGGCAAAAGCTAGGAGGTTAGCCATGAGCTCTTCTTCACTTGAAGACTCATCTTCCTCATTGGAGTCATCACTGTTAGGATTATGCTCAATAGCAAGAGTGTAATGTTGTAATTAACAATCTTTTTCATATTAATAAAGTGATTTCTGGTTTAACAAATCGTATAGCATTTATAGTTTAATATTATAATTGTCAAAGTAAATAATCATAAGGTCTAAAGACTATGAGAAAAGAAGAATTGTTCGTACATCTGGATATGTATGTGGTAGACACAATTCTTTAGTTAGTCTTGAATAAAGTTCACAACTTAAGTTAAAGGTTGGGCACCTTATCTTGTTAAAGTTGTAGAATTCTTTTGCTAGCATTTGAGTGGGATCAAATGAGATATGATGAGTCTAAAATCATCGGAGTGTCTTCGAGCAAAAGGATCTAATGCACTGGGTGCATTGAACTGGATCACAATGAAAAAACTTTATCTAGAACCGTCAATAGATAATAGTCTTTTCATTATCAGGACAATCGGAGAGTCTATCTTAATCCTGAGATAAATGATGGACTTATGGTTGCAAGTGATATCATTTGAGTTATCAATGAGTACGATTATATCGCATAGTCTATCCTCGATAGTTTGGTGATATTCATTTGTTAATCGATAGAGGACTTCATTTATAGATATGGACATCGTGGCTCCATTTATTAAATGTGAGTATAATATCATCATATGGATGTTTTGAGGTAATTGGATATTAAATCTCAACGTTGAGTTTTCGATAGTGTCTATTGAAAACATGGCTTCTGGACAAGTCAAAATATCCAAGTTTAAAACGTGGTCATATGAGTAAATATGGTAACTTGGAGAGTTATAGGCGGTCTATGAACTCTTGGCGATTACTGATATTAATCACGAGGATACACTATCTCCAACATGATTGTCTAGGGTATGAATGAGGAACATCTTCCTTTTCTATCTTTATTTAAGAGTTCAGTTTTAGCTCTTTAGTGGAATGAGTTAAAATTAATGGATCGGACCTAAGTGAATCATTTGTTGATTGTGATTAGGTTATGTCTATTGAAGCTTAAATTTAGATGGTCCGCCAAGATCCCCAATCCACACGGACTTGCATGGATCACTTGATATATTCTACCGGACCAATTTATGGGTCCATTTAGAATTGCATTTAATATATTAAGAGTATAATTTGCACATTATTTATTTAATGGGCTGCTCAATTATATTAATATATTAATGAAAGACATGTGAGCTTGTTTCTTTTAGTAAGAATGGGTCTGGTTCACATGTGGGCTTTTTATTTAAAGTCCAATGGATTAAATGAAATAAGAAAATAATATTTGGCCCAATTATTTTATATGGGGCGGCAAGGTTAAATTTTTAACCTAAGATATTATTTTGTTTTCATTGTTTTAATTAAATAAGAATTAATTAATTTATTAATTAATTGTTTAATTAAGAAACAAATCTTTTCTGATTAGGAAATATGATTCCTAGTGTTATACTATTGTTGGTAGTATACTAAAAGTAAAAGACTTATTTGGTAAGAAAATAAATAATTAATTTTATTTATTTAATCAAATAAGAAGTCTTTTATATTTAGTCAAATAAAGGAATAAAAGATTTATGAATTCAATTAGGGTTTAAAGTCTTAAACTAAATAGGAAATAGGGTGCAATACAAACTCTTTTGGGCTTGAGAATTGCGGCAACCCTAGTCCCTTTTAGGTTGTGATTTTCGGCCACCCTAAGTGAAAGAAGAGAAGAAAATTTGGCCACTTATATAAGTGCTCTTATAGATTTCGGCCACCAAAAGAGTTCTTGATACAAATTTCTTCTTCTTCTCAATTCATAGATAGATTATTTTATTCTTCTAAAAACATAAAAAGAGTGTTAGATTATTCTTTGATGGTATACTATTTGCTTAATCATCAATAAGCTTGTGTATACAACATCGATCTAGGTTCACGCGAGTTTCGATCTTTAGATTGAGAACTCAAAAGTGACCGCAATAATCTAGGTATTCTTTTGATTGTTTTTGTGACTAACAAAGAAAAGAGAAGTTTGTTTTGTCCATTCACAGATTTGCAATTCAAAGAAAAAGGGAGACCACGCTCCTAGGTGATCCACGTTCGTGCTAGGATTGAAGATCTTGAGGATTACCATCGACGTAAGTCAATCGGATCACGCGACAAAAGGTATTCTACTTTTGTTAGTATATATATATGTTTAATTAATTTAAAGGGTTAAGGTTCATCAAAGGAAAAATTTTAAAAGTTACTAAAACGATTTTTAGTCTCGCTTCCGCTGCGTGTACTATGGTATTTTTCCCTACAATCACTACTCCCACTCCAAGTGGCGGCCATCACTTTGCTCTTCTTCTTTTCATTGTGATTAGCACATTCGGGGGCAAAGTGACCAATCCCACCACATTCAAAGCATCGGACCCCTTTCCTTTCGGTCCTCTCTTGTCTAGGCTCAAACTTCTTGAAGGAACTCTTTTTGTTCAAATATTGTCCTCTTGACCCAAATCCCTTCTTCTTCTTGAACCCCATAACCTTGTTGAACATTTTCACAAATAAGGCAAGGTCTTCATCCGATTCATGCTTTGCCTCCTTTGCATCCTTAGATGCTTTCAAAGCTATTCCTTTAGACTTCTTAAGAGGAGTAGTGGTACTAGGAGCCTTCCTAGACTCATATGCAAGGAGACGCCCAATCACCTCACTTGGCTTCATATCCATGTAGCCACTATTTTCTTCTATGGCCGTCATCTTGGATTCAAACCTATCGGGGAGAGATCTCATAATTTTTTGCTTGACTCTCCTATCCGAATACGGGTCTCCAAGTTGATGGCTTTGATTTACAATGTCCATCAATTTGATTTCGAAGTCATTGAAGCATTCATCCTCTCCCATCCTAAGTAGCTCAAACTGAGTTTGGAGGACTTGAAGCTTGGACTCCTTCACCACCTCGGTTGCCTCATGTGCAACTTGAAGGATGTCCCATGCCACTTTGGCAATCTGAGTATTCTGAATAAGCTTGTACTGATTCTCATCCATAGCACACATAATGGCATGCATAGCCTTCCTATTCCACTTAGAAGCCTCAAACTCTTGCGCGTTCCATTGCGCCTTAGGCTTCAAAACATCTTGTCCTCCACCCGCGGGAGTCATCATAGGGAGATCATATCCGTCTTCCACCGCCATCCATGCACGGTCATGAATTTGGCATATGTAGGATTCCATCTTCCCTTTCCATTGGGAATAGTTCAATCCGGTAAGAAGTGGAGGCCTTGTGCTAGAAGCTCCTTTGTGGCCACCACCATTTCCACCGTTTCCACTCATAGTGTTTATGAATGAAAGAAATGAATGCAAATGTATGAATGATCAAAAATCACACAAAATGCAAAACACACCAAAATAAGCAAGGATCACCTATGTATGTCTAGGAACCCGCTCTAATACCAATTGAAACAAATTATAGCACAGTGTGTATAAAGCTATCTAGAGGGGGGGTGAATAGATTTTACGCTTTTTACCCAATTTTTCGTGTTAGTCAAAATTACGAAAATGCTCTCAAGATAATATATACAAGCAAGTGTAATATGGTGCGGAAATTAAAACAACACTTGGTTTTTACCTGGAAACCCTCACGGGAAAAACCACGGGCTATGTAAGTAAGCCACACTCGAACCTCGAATCCACTAAATGTGCAAACGATTACAACCTAATCCCGGAAGTAATCACACACCTACCTAATCCCAGTATGAGTGAACCTAGTCCAATTTGCTTGCGTTCTAAGCAACCTAATCCCGGATGCTACACACAAGACTTACTTTCTCTATGAAGAGAATACAACCCTAAGTGAATATATGTGAATATCCAAAATGCAACATAGAGCAAGGGAAACCCTATATGCTTATCTAAGATGATTAATATGCAATTAAGAACAATCCTAGATATCAAAACTAAATGACATGTCAAATAGTTTAGCTAATCAATATTAAGCACAAAACCTAATATGCTAGCACAATACAACTTCTCAAACATACATCATACTCATCTCAATATTGTATCCAAAGCATACAAAATAACAAACAAGTAATTAATTGAGATTGCTAGATAAGAGAAACACAAAACATGTAAGATATTAGTGAAAAACTTACCAAGCAAAGTATGATGAAGATTCCATGCAAGATGACATCTAGATGATCTAAGATGATACTAGATGATGATTGATGATCATGAAAAAGTGTTTGAGTGATTAAAAATGAGTTCTTTGTGTATTTATTTTCTCTTGAAAAATATCCTAAGTATAGAATATGAATATGAACTCTCTTAGCTGACCTAAAGTCAAAGTGTTATATATATAGGGGCCATAAGTGAAGTGTGGTCATTTTGAAAAACGCACCAAAAATTGCTCTGTGCGCTGGTGGCCTTGCGCTGGACGACAGGCGCAGGACCAGCGCACACGCACATTTTTGCTATGGCGCTGGACGACATGCGCTCACACATGCGCCAGACCAGCGGAGCCATACTGGGCGATCAGCGCACGACCGGCGACAGAGAACTGGACGATCTGCGTGATGAGCTGCGCTGGTGTGGGCCAGCGCACGACCAGCGGCACGCCACTGGGCGTTTTACGCCGGTGAGCGGCGCTGGACGTCAGGCGCAGGTGGACCAGCGCACAGCCCACAACTTTGAACCCCACAAGCAATCATGCAAGGGGAACAAAGGTAAACTAAGATGCATCCTGAAAGCCTAAATGCTATGATGTTATAAACACAAGATGCAATCATAATACCAAGCAAGAAGAGATGTAAATAGGCATTGATGCACAACAAAAAGAAACACAGCATACAAAGATTAAACATATGCATGAGTTGTGAGTGTGTGCAACTATCTCTTCAAGACAAGTAAGCACTTAGAGTTTTACCTTTGGTGCTTGTCAATAATGAGGTCTTCAAAGGGCCTAAGCAATAACAACAACATCTAAACTACCCTTACAAAGAATCCCCACATATGGTTTGATCACGAAATAAGCCAATTAAAAACAACGGGAATCCTTACAGGAACATAGTGAATAAGATAGATTGTTGGAGGGTATATCAACCGCAATAATCTAAGCCTTGATTTGTAATTAACCAATCCCACCTTGAGCCCCTCTCCTTAATCGGTTAGGCATTTTGGTGGGAAGTGTTTAGGTTTCGTAATGACGGCCTAAACACATCTAAGACTACAAATGATTAACAAGTATGAGATTGGTTCAGTAAGTAAATTGAAAAGCACTGCCCATAATCCACTTGCAACTCCATCATTTCCCTAGTATTCTCTTAATTGATTACATTCCATTATCTTATCTAAGATTGTTGAGCATTCTATTTTCCATATTTACATTTACTTACATGCATTGTTTGATGGTTTCTCAAACCATACACTATCCAACTTACCATGATTTACATTATTGCATTGTAGACTAGTTAATTAATTCAACATATTACTCTAATTCCGTGTGGAATGAATCCTTGGTTACCGTTTTACTAACTTTACATCCTAAGTGGATTCCTAAGTGGTTAAACACAGTTTTCAAGTGAACACATAAAATACATTGTTTTGTTAAGTACAAAACGACCTCATCAAAAAAGTTACAGCTCATGATGAAGGAGAAATTGGTGGAAACTCCCCAAGAGAAGGAAGAGATGAGTGAAGATTTCAAAAGAAAGTTACAGCTCATGATGAAGGAGTTTGAAGACAATGAGGCATTGGGAAAGGTGAAATTGGAAGAGCTTGAAATGCAAAACAAGAAGCTTACTCTTGAAGTAAAATTACTCAAAGTGGAGAATTATACACTCCGAAAGAATATAGAAGGCATTTTTGACGAGAACACGGAGTTGGGAGAGCAACTAAAGAACCTTGAGGCTAAAAATTGTACACCCTTGAAGGAGTTTGAAGAGATCAAGGAGGATTTTGCAAAGAGGATGAGGCTAAAGCAAGCCAAAATTCAAACACGGGACAAGGCTTTGGAGATAATGAAGAAGAAGGAAATTGACCACCTTTAAAGCTCTTGTTCTTGAAGCTTTGGGTATGCCGAGAAAAGAGTTGGTCACAATCATGAGAATGAGCATACGAACAACTAATATACTCTTACAACATCAACCCAATGTGGTTTTTCACATAAATATACTAATCACTAAACTAGTGGAACTTACAATTGCGATGCGTTCGACTTTTTACAAACATGGGTATTTTTGGCATAAAGTTTTTGTGTTAATATATGATTTTGTGAGGAATGGATGTACAATCTTTTTTTAATAAAAAATTTGGTATCTGTGGGTGTCCGGGTCAACTTGTGCGCATCTCGACTAATCCCACGGATGTACAATCTTTGTTAATGCCCATATATATATATATATATATTTTTTTTTTTTTTTTTTTTTGGGGAATGCTCATCGGTCCAAGAAGATTAAAAAGGCCCGAAATGATTAAAATAAATTAAAAATATTTATAAAAAAAAAGTGTGATTTAAAAGGCTAATAATTAAAGCCCAATAATTGGCCCAATAGGCCCAAAAACCGAATGAACCAAACCAAACCAAACCAATCCAATCCAATTCGGTTGGTTTCGGTTCGGTTCATCGATCAAAATTTTATTGGATCGGTTCACTTTTTCAAAACCCGAATATATTCGATTTTTTATTGTTATATCCAAAAACGAACCGATCCGTTAAATGCCCACCCCTAGAAAGAATGATGAATAACGAGTAATTATATTTGGGATTTCAATGGGTGTACAAAGTAAAAATGTTATTTTTAAATTTTAGTGTTGGGTGTGTGAAGTAAATGGGTATACAGGTAGAATTTTTTTGGGTGGCAAATCTAAAATAAATCGATTAGAACAGTGTTTTTTTTTTTTTTTCAAAAATTTGTGCTCTGCCTCTAAGATGACGACTAAAAATTCTATCAACTGTGCATGAAAGTAATTCTCGGCCGATTATTAATAGTTCATAACAGTAAGGTTTACTATAATCTTTAATATCAAATGATGGGATTAGAATATATTTGAAGTCTGTCTGTACACCAAACAAAGGATGTGATAAAATAATCCAATCTCAAAATGGACCATAAGTGGCTATAGGAAGACTTCTTTGCCTAATGGGTGAGCTTTGAAATAATAATTTTAATGTTTATTATTAAAAGAGGGGTAAACCGCTATATGCACGATCCGGAATACAACTCTCACCGTGAAAAAGGCATGACATTTTGCAATTAATTCAATGAGTAAACGTGAGATCACTATAATAAAGAGTGGTTAGAGTATATCTGGTGCAGTAAGCTTGCTGTGGATAGTGTAGGTATCTCGGGGTAGTAAAAATCAGACAACAAAATTTATTAAGAAATAAGAAAACAAAACAAATTTGATGCAACAATTCAACATTACCCCTGTTTTTCAAACTCCAAATATCATAGTGAGGAACCAGTAACTCCAAAATTTGATGCAACAAATTGAAATTCAATAAAGCAAATTTATAAGAAATTTGAGTTTTGCTATGCTCCCTTTTGAAATAATATGCTTTATATTCAAATAACTACACTTCTATGTATCTACCCAGCTCAATTGTCTTTGATTACAATGGCCACCAACACTAGCACATACAAACAAGTCAAGGAAATGCTTACTAAGAAACATCACCATCAAAGCCAAAATTCAAAGTGCATGTGTTTTATCTCATAAAAGTACTGTGAAAAATGCAGGGAACAAGAACAAAGGTAAAGACAAAAAATATTAAAAAGACAACCGAGTTACATTTATTTCCATAGAAGTAAGTATTCTAAGTAAGTATAGACACAAGTTAAAACTTTCAGTGGAAAGACGCATAAAAATTACACATCTTAATAACTCTTTACATGAACCTGAATTATACAGCCCTAGCCACTTTCTTTAAAATCATGTGTTGCAGGGAAGACAAACAGAAATGAAATTGGCTTTTGTTATGGACCCACTTCCACCCATTCATAACGTCCCGAGAGGGGCAAATCATTCACAACGTCAAAGTTGTACCTGCAAAATTCCAACATTGCTAATGAAATTCGGAAAGCATTGATGTATATATACACAATGCTAAATACTAATAAATAGTTTCAATGAAAGAGGCATACATACTTCTCAATAAATAATCTCTCTTGTTGTTGCTCGGCGCAGGCAAAAAATTCCTCTATTTCACGTGTTGTAGGCACAAATCTCAGATCATTCCTCCGTTCTTGGTAAGTTGTAGTGGTGCCTGAAGCCCTAAAGCTACATGGTGTGCTTTCCCTAGTGCTCCTGCATACCGACGACAATTATCCCACAAATATGAATCTAATTATCAACATAAGAGCATAAAAACAAAAATTACTTGTACAATACAATAACATTGAATAAAATAACATCGCAAATTGAAGAACCAACAAGCAAGATAAACATTCCTCTACACGTATAGTGAAGTGACAGGTATTTAAGGGACAAGCTCCAATTTGGAAGGCAGCTGATATACAATAAAAGCAGGAAATCTGCAACTCTAGGCCCCATGAACATGCCACATTTGCAATAAATATTCAATACCTGGCAACTTATTTTGCAATCAAATCCAAAGATTAGACTGATTATATATATGCTCAGGAGATTTAAGTTAAAATTCCTCTCCTGCAATCCTACTAGGCTTTGACATGGACCTTGGTACAGAAACAAAACTGATTACCAATGAATACATCATGAAATTGAAAACACAGCAACTCTGATCAAAGAAAAAAAATAAAACAAGCACATGTCTGATCACTCATTGTAACTTTCAAATCACAAAATCCAGTCGTCATTCCTGAGAAAATAAATAAAGGGACTAGTTGACTAAAACCCTGAAGAAAATACATAATGAACCATAGTTGCACTTGCATTTTTCTTGTAAACTCTTTCAAGGGTTGAGAAGACAAATTAGAAAACCTGCAAAATTTTTAAAACAAGAAAAGAAGAATATATTAACGAATAAAGGAGATATATTCTCCTGCTTTAGAGAAAATGAAAATAACGAGCTCCTTTTGGAAATGAAAGCTCTCACTTGAAAAACTTTAAACACTTTTTGGCCGGAAAGTGAACAACAAAAAATAGAAGCACCAAAAGAAAAACAAAAGGAAAACCTTTCAAAATACTAAACAAATTTAAAATAAAAACAGGGGAAAGAAGATAGAAGTCAAAATATACCTGTCTCTGTGTTCAAAATCCAAATTGTTGTCTCCAAAAGCACTCTCAGTCCCTTCATTTTTACCAAAAGACTCATTCGTAGAAATTGGTATAATGGGGTTAGGGTTTTGGCGTGTGCAAGTCTTGTCCTTGTGTTGTTGCTTGACAAGGCGGCGGCTCCGGAGCTGGAGGTAGTAGAAGGAAGAGTCATCTGGGTCTGGCCTTTGAAGTCTGTGCAAAGCAAGGGTTTTGGCTCTGGTACGGACACCAATGGAGTCCATGACAGCAATGTCACCTGTAATCTTAGATTTCTTCATGTACTTGCCCATTTATCGCTCTCAGTTTCTGATTCTAACAACTCTCTCTTTGTCTCTGCGTGTGTCTGTCTTCAGGATTTTTTTTCCTTTTTTTTCCTTCACAGAGATGCATAGGTAAGGGAACAAACGCAAAGTGTGTTTTATGTGTATCAGTGAATGTGAGAGAGAATGACCAATTTTTGTAAGTGAAAGAGGAGGGTGAGGGAAATATAAGAGAGAAGAAAATGTTTTTAGGGTTGGTGTTAAGGGAACAGTCACTTTTCTTCATTTTGTCATCTATTTAGGGTGTGGTATTCAATTAGGATTCTTGAGGACATTTAAAAACATTATAAATCATGGTGTATTCAATTTGGACATTTAAAGACTTTAAAATAGTCCATATGAATCCATTGGTATTCAATTAGGATTTATATGGACTTTTAAAGAATCTTTCCAAATACAGGTGTATTGAATTGGGACTTTAAAAATGTCTACAAGAATCAATGTGTATTCAATTAGGACTGGATTTTAAAGGATTTTCTTAGGTCATGGATTTTGATGAATTTTGGTGGACTTGATGGTGAGAGATATAAATATCAAATGTCATAACATGTCCGGCCTTCTCCCCAAAGATTTTGGTGGATTTTGCTTTCCCTCTCTCTCTCAAAATAGAAACGAAAAGCACTAATATGTAAAAATTAAAAAAACCGATGCATATGAGAATAATAAGCTTCTATCCCCAGCGTGTTCTGTGAATTAAAAAGGAAAAAAAAAACTGCACATAATTATATATGTGAGAATATGTTGCAGACTTCCAGTCACATAATTATATATAACAAGTAAAAAAAAACTTGCAGTCACATGATGGTTCGTTTTTTGCATTTATTCAGCTGTTCTAAGCTTGGCCTTTGTTTCATATGGTTAGTGAAACAAATAATAGCATGGTGTATATAAAACTATCTAGAGGGGGTGAATAGATTTTAAGCTTTTTACCCAATTTTTCGTATAAGCCAAAATTACGAATTTACCCCTAAATAGATAAAGCAATAAATCAAGTATAAAATGCGGAAATTAAATAAGACTTGATTTTTACGTGGAAACCCTCACGGGAAAAACCACGGGCTAGTAAGTAAGCCACACTCGAATCTCGAATCCACTAAATGTGTAAAATGATTACAACCTAATCCTGGAAGTAATCACACACCTACCTAATCCCCGTATGAGTGAAGCTAGTCCAATTTGCTTGCGATCTAAGCAACCTAATCCCGGATGCTACACACAAGACTTACTTTCTCTATGAAGAGAATAACAACCCTAAGTGATTATATAAATATTCAAAATACAACATAGAGCAAGGGAAACCCTATATGCTTATCTAAGATGATTAATATGCAATTAGAGCAATCCTAGATATCAAAACTAAATGACATGTCAAATCAAATAGTTTAGCTAATTAAAATTAAGCATAAAACCTAATTAGCTATCACAATACAACTTTTCAAACATACATCATACTAATCTCAAACTTGTATTCAAAGTATATAAAATAACATACAAGTAATTAAATGAGATTGCTTGTTAAGAGAAACACAAAATATGTAAGATATTAGTGAAAAGCTTACCAAGCAAAGTATGATGAAGAATCCATGCAAGATGTCATCTATATGATCAAGGATGATGCTAGATGATGATTGATGATCATGGAAAAGTGTTTGAGTAAACTAAAATTGAGTTCTTTGGAATTTTTCTTCTCTTTGAAAAATCTCCTAAGTATGGAATCTGAATATGAACTCTTGTAATTGACCTAAAGTCAAAGTGGCATATATATAGGAGGCCAAAACAAAGTGTGGTCGTTTTGATAAGTTTGCCTCAATATTGCCTTGGGCGCTGTACGTAGAGCGCCTCTTGTACAGCGCCCCTACTCTGTTCTCACGGGAAAACAGAGTGGCGCTGTACGTAGAGCGCTTTGTACAGCGCCTGTACAGCGACCCAACAGCGACCGAAATAAATCGATCAGGTCTGAACAACGCTCAATGGGCGCTGTTCGTACAGCGCTTCTGTAGAGCGTTTTTGGGAGCGCCCAATGCAAAAATGCAATCCTAAGTCTAAGCATGACAATGCAATAAGATATGCAAGATGCAATCAAACTAACATGCAAGAAGAGATGTTAATGAACATTAATGCACAAAAATAAGACACACAACATACAAGTATTAAACATATGCATGAGTTGTGAGTGTGTGCAACTATCTCTTCAAGACAAGTAAGCACAAAGAAATATACCTTCGGTGCTAATCAACACAAGGTCTTCAAAGGGCTTCGAACAATAAACCCGATACCTAGGCTACCCTTACAAAGAACCCCAATATGTGGTTTGTCCACGAAATAAGCCAATCAACAAATGGGAACCTTACAATCTCCCCCTTTGGCTATCTCGTGACAAAACCACCACTCACATTGATTCCTCACATTAAACTAGAAACAACGGGATAATATAGATTTTCTACAATATAAAGAGATAAGAAAATAAACTTCAAGTCTTCAATCTCTTGTAGAATAATCAAGCCCTGAAAAGAAAGTTTCTAACATTTCCAATACAAGTAAAAAGTGAGATGAATCAAGTGAGAACAAAAACAAGCATTTGCATTTTAAAAGATTAGGCACAACATTATGAAATGTATGTGTATGCAATGCTCCTCCTCAACGGGTTACTCCCCCTCAATGAATGTTCTCCCCAATAAGCAACTCCCTTTACCATATACTACTCCCCCTTTTTGTCATGATATAGGCAAAGGAGTAGTCCCCAACCGGGTAACTCATAGCAACGAGAGATAGTAGTATGCAAGATTTGCATAATTAATATAAGTCACTTTATGCATCTTAATTAATTGGAGAGTGTAAGGATTCCCGTTGTTTTTAATTGGCTTATTTCGTGATCAAACCATATGTGGGGGTTCTTTGTAAGGGTAGCCTAAGTATCGGTCTTCTTGTTCGAAGCCCTTTGAAGACCTCGTGTTGATAAGCACCGAAGGTAAATTTCTATGTGCTTACTTTTCTTTGAAGAGATTTAGAAGCACACACACACTAAACATTCATTGCATATGTGTGCATTCTCTTCATTTGTCACAATTCACACTTGCACTTATTTATTATATTTTGTTGTGTGTTATTGTGTCTTGTTGTTGTGTTAATTCGTTTCCCGATAACTTTCGGAAACGTCCGCGCATGCACGAGAATGTGCTTGGTTTAGCGCGAGGACCGCCTATGGAGAATGCCCTTGGCTTCTCCTTGGTTTTCACCTTTCTAGGTGATCGGCGGTTATGATCGGCGGCCTGGACCGCCGAATTAAACCGCCGTTTCAGTCCAGATTGGTCTGAAGCTTTTCTGCGGTTAATATCGGCGGTCACGACCGCGGTTCGAAACCGCCGTTTCAAGACCTGATTGATTTATCTCTCGGTCTAATTCGGCGGTTGAAACGGCGGGCATTAAACCGCCGTTCGAAACCGCCGTTCATACCTGGTCGATTTTGATCTCTCTGTTCTGTTTTCGGCGGTTGGAATCGGCGGTCACTAAACCGCCGAATTAACCGCCGTTTATGCTCTGTTCTTCACGAGCTAAATTCGGCGGTCATTAACGGCGGCCTGGCCGCCGATTGAAACCGCCGATTGGCGCGTTTATTTGAAACTTACTTAAACGACCACACTTTGATTTGGCACCCTATATATATGCCACTTTGACTTTAGGTCAATTAAGAGAGTTCATATTCAGAATTCATACTTAGGATATTTTTCAAAGAGAAGAAAAATTCCAAGAACTCCATTCTTGATTCTCAAACACTTTTCATGATCATCAATCATCATCTAGCATCATCTTAGATCATCTAGATGTCATCTAGCATGGAATCTTCATCATACTTTGCTTGGTAAGCTTTTCACTAATATCTTACATGTTTTGTGTTTCTCTTATCTAGCAATCTCAATTAATTACTTGTTTGTTATTTTGTATGCTTTAGATACAATATTGAGATGAGTATGATGTATGTTTGAGATTTTATATTGTGCTTGCATATTAGGTTTTGTGCTTAATATTGATTAGCTAAACTAATTGACATGTCATTTAGTTTTGATATCTAGGATTATACTTAATGCATATTAATCATCTTAGATAAGCATATAGGGTTTCCCTTGCTCTATGTTGCATTTTGGATATTCACATATATTCACTTAGGGTTGTATTCTCTTCAAAGAGAAAGTAAGTCTTGTGTGTAGCATCCGGGATTAGGTTGCTTAGAACGCAAGCAAATTGGACTAGGTTCACTCATACCGGGATTAGGTAGGTGTGTGATTACTTCCGGGATTAGGTTGTAATCGTTTGCACATTTAGTGGATTCGAGGTTCGAGTGTGGCTTACTTACATAGCCGTGGTTTTTCCCGTGAGGGTTTCCACGTAAAAACCAAGTGTTGTTTTAATTTCCGCACCATATTACAATTGCTTGGTTATATTATCTTGAGGGCATTTTCGTAATTTTGACTAACACGAAAAAAATTGGGTAAAAAGCGTAAAATCTATTCACCCCCCCTCTAGATAGCTTTATACACACCGTGCTATTATTTTTGTTCAATTGGTATCAGAGCGGGTTCCTAGACATACATAGGTGATCCTTGCTTATTTTGGTGTGTTTTGCATTTTGTGTGATTTTTGATCATTCATACATTGCATTCATTTCATTCATTCATAAACACTATGAGTGGAAACGGTGGAAATGGTGGTGGCCACGAAGGAGCTTCTAGCACAAGGCCTCCACTTCTTACCGGATTGAACTATTCCCAATGGAAAGGGAAGATGGAATCCTACATATGCCAAATTCATGACCGTGCATGGATGGCGGTGGAAGACGGATATGAATCTCCCTATGATGACTCCGATGGTGGAGGACAAGATGTTTTGAAGCCTAAGGCGCAATGGAACCCGCAAGAGTTTGAGGCTTCTAAGTGGAATAGGAAGGCTATGCATGCCATTATGTGTGCTATGGATGAGAATCAGTACAAGCTTATTCAGAATACTCAGATTGCCAAAGTGGCATGGGACATCCTTCTAGTGCACATGAGGGAACCGAGGTGGTGAAGGAGTCCAAGCTTCAAGTCCTCCAAACTCAGTTTGAGCTACTTAGGATGGGAGAGGATGAATGCTTCAATGACTTCGAAATCAAATTGATGGATATTGTAAATCAAGCCATCAACTCGGAGACCCGTATTCGGATAGGAGAGTCAAGCAAAAAATTATGAGATCTCTCCCCGATAGGTTTTGAATCCAAGGTGACGGCCGTAGAAGAAAATAGTGGCTACATGGATATGAAGCCAAGGAGGTGGGTTGAGGTTGGGCGTCTCCTTGCATATGAGTCTAGGAAGGCTCCTAGCACCACTACTCCTCCTAAGAAGTCTAAAGGAATAGCTTGAAAGCATCTAAGGATGCAAATGAGGCAAAGCATGAATCGGATGAAGACCTTGCCTTATTTGTGAAAAGGTTCAAACAAAGGTTATGGGGTTCAAGAAAAAGAAGGGATTTGGGTCAAGAGACAAGATTTGAAGAAAAAGAGTTCCTTCAAGAAGTTTGAGCCTAGACAAGAGAGGACCGAAAGGAAAGGGGTCCGATGCTTTGAATGTGGTGGGATTGGTCACTTTGCCCCCGAATGTGCTAATCACAATGATAAGAAGAAGCAAAGTGATGGCCGCCACTTGGAGTGGGAGTAGTGATGACTCCAATGAGGAAGATGAGTCTTCAAGTGAAGAAGAGCTCATGGCTAACCTCCTAGCTTTTGCCTCCTCACATAAGAGCAAAAGTGGTAGTGAGAAAGAGGAAATGAGTCAAGAGGAAAATGACTCAAGTGAAGAAGAAAGTGATTCCTCATCTAACTCCATAAGTAGTTTTGTGGAGAAAAAGGTGCTTGCTAAATGCCATGCCGAGTTTAATGATTTAGCAATCAAGAGCACAAGAAAGATCAAGATGTTGAGAGAAGAAATCTTGAGCTGCATCTCATAATGACCACTTAGGTGAACAAGTGAAAATTCAAGAAGATAGAAGATAGCTAAGAGAGGAGTTAGCTTTATCTAGGAGGAATGAAGAAAGTCTAAAGAGTGAGCTGAAGAAGTTAGAAATTCTATGACTAGGATGGATTCTAGCACCAAGAAGCTTGACCATATGCTTGGTGTTGAAAGAGTCCTGTGACAAGAGGGGTCTTGGGTATGAAGATGACAAGAAGATCTCTACCTCTAACAAGACCGTGTTTGTCAAGAGCTTGAAGAAAAAGAAACTTCATTTGTGCAAGCTCCTAGAAAGAAATTAGAAGTAGGACATGCTCTAATGCACAAAGTGAGATGGGTCCAAGAAGGAAACCTCAAGCTCAACCCCCTAGGGTCTCTCAAGCCAACATTCCTCCTCAAATGGCTCACAAAGGAAAGGACCTATCATGCAACCTCAAGCTAGGAAGCAACCAAGACCGTTCAACAACGAAGAAGGATTGAACCCTTTCATCCACAAAGACAAGGACAAGGTATGATCCTATTTCACTCCTATGTCATTTTTGGATTTGATGGTCATTGTAAGGATTCCCATTAGTGATGGCTTATTTCGTGTCAAACACATGTTGGGGTTTGGTTGTAAGGGTAGTCTAGGGTGTTGTTGAAGATCAAGACCCTTTCCCAAGACCTCAAGAGTACAAGCACCAAGGTATATAGCTAGATGCTTACTTGGCTTTTGAAGGATATAGTTGCACAACCACACACATGCATAAGGCTTTTCTTGTATGGTGGTTT